>JBCAUI010288631.1:0-15696 GCA_038406195.1 Haplosyllis anthogorgicola
AGTACTTTTCCAGGACTGGAAAACCTAGTGTCATTTTTCCAGGTTTTCAAGGTTTTCCAGGAGTGGTGGGAACCCTGAACTGATCACTGTTTCTGAACACGTCTTCACAAATTATTTCTGCATTCTTAGGTTTCTTTAATACTGTCTTTATTTTTTTTTTTAATACAAATTCAACAATACATCAATTCTGTTCACAGCTCCATTGGTACTTCTCAGGATTTCTCACAGGTTGCAGCAAATATCAAACCACTACCAAGCTTAGTTTATAAAATCTATTCGAATATATGATCCAGTAAAATTGCCTTACCTGCATGAGCTCCTTGTATGGAGTCCAAATGCTACACACTTTATAACAGATGGGCATTTTGACTGTTTGCTTTAAAATTCACTCGTAACTATATCCACACTGTACTATAACGGCTGGCAGCTTTAAATTAACATCCAGACATACTTTAATCAAAATATTTCAAGTGTTCAACGTATGCATTTCTTTTGTACCTATTTCCAGTTTAAACAGAATGGTAAACATTTTGACCAACAAAGCTGAAGTCGACAATACCATGTTGCCACTGAGAAATACAACAGCTTTCTACATCCAGCTTCCACATTACACAGCTTTTAACCAAGATGCAGCTTTCCATCGGAGAGCAGTAGTTGTAGTGATGATCTTCTTGTGTGTCTTTAACACCATATGCTTCCTTCACTCGCTAACGTTTCAAACTATCTCATTGATCTGACTACATTTAATAAGGTTTATTTTACATTTTCACCAAACATAACTATTCTTGAACGTCAAAAAGTATTAAAACACTAAAACAAACAGCAATTTTACCATGTTTTCACATTTATAAATTAATTACTAGGACAAAATGACATTTTAACATTTTCCAATTTCAATAACAGCAAAAACAATAACAATACAGCAACCCGCAATGGCATTGATTTTCATCAAATGCCCAGACAGACCGTCGCACCCGCCTAGAGCACACTAATCACGTGTAATTGCCTTAAAGGCCTACCTTTAATTACAGTGCAATAGATTGCGTCCACCCTTCGGCAGAGAAACTGCTAAAACATCCCATCTCAAATTCAGTTAAAGTCCAACGGTGGTATTAGGAATGCTCCTACATTAGTCCCCCATCTGTATCCCGGGTCGTCACCTCCTGTCTACTCTGTACAACTTTATCTCCCTGCTAAATCTACCAATGTAATCCGGGTGGACAACTTCACTGATGCCAAAACCCGACAAGCTCTCCAATCATCCAGATTTCAGACAAGTCAGCAGAGAGATTCGCACATGGCGTGATACTCATCTCCGGGAGAGATAAATGTACGTACAGAAACCAAATCCGTTTAAAATGTGACAACTGTAATTCACTTTATATCATAATTGGTGACATTACAGAACATGGCCTTTGCACTTAAGCACCAATTTTAAGAATTAACAAATTTTAAGAACGAATCTCACCCAGCAATGTTGATGCGTAAATTTTATCACTCTGTCTTTCGTAAACACCGAATACCTCACCGCTCTTTTTGCTGATCTTTTTGCGGAACATTTCAGACTACATAACATTACCACTGACTTTTATGTTCGACACCACTTCATATACATTAAAAGCGGTTCAGGTGTGAAAAGCATTGGCATCACAGGACGTAGCAGCTGTCGGTAAGCTGTATAACTTAAGGTCATCTTGTTTTTCAGTGCATTCACAGCGGGTCCCAGGTGTAAACTATCCTGGAGTTAACAACTCCGCCCTCGTATCAACATTGTTTAAACGAATTCGCATCCGAGTATATTATCGTTCCACTTGCAGAACTATGTGTATGGAATCACTGGAATGAACAATACAACCCAAAATCATATGTTTAATATGCGTAGATAGTAAACGCGATAGATAGCGGTTGTAAACTTTACGAGAACGAAACAGCTATCAATGCAATTTCATTACAACTAGCCTGAAATTAGGCTACGAACAAGTGTACGTAACATTCCAGAAACAGTAATGTTCCAGGTGCAACACAGACTGTCGGAACACCTATGTCGGACTCTCAGATCAGATTGTAAAACAATAAACAGCGAAGTTAAATGCAGACATCGTGCACCAAACATTTCCGCGTTATATGTGGTTGCCACATGAGCTTCACAAAAAACAATTTCTCGATTTCTTGGCAATTGTTTGCGATGTACTGGGTAGAAAGTAACTGTTATCAGCAAGTATAGTCATTAAGCAATCGTTTATTCAGTCACAAGTGACTGGGGTAAATTTGTTTGTTAAGATCAGATCAGGTCCTAACGCTACAAACTGAACATAGGAAAAGCATTTCGTAATTTCATCCTCCTACGCTACAAAGACAGGTAAATCCAATGACCACTTTCCATTTCCTACGCTCCATGAAAAGGTCTTATCCAAGAAGATAAAACTACAGAGTCTATGGGGAACTGTAAATACTCGAACTGATCCGGTCCATCTCAGTACGAGGGGTTTCAATGATGGACAGTTCTAATCCACATAAATCCCAAAGATTCTGACCTGCCATGGTTACGAACTAAAGGACTACACGGAATCTTACCAGCAATCAAAGCCACCAGTGGCAATACATCATAAAAGCTTCATACTCAACTTGTGACCTTGCTTCACAATGATGGAGATGGTTTCTACATTTGTTTCACTCTCACAGACCAACTGGTGCCACCAGTTTAACAGCAGAAAATGTGGGGCATCCGGGCAAGGTTCTTAATGAAATTTGTGGATTGCAAATCCAGGTTAGTAAAGTACAAACAGGACTGTTTCCCTCAGAACCGTGCACAAGGATTAAACGCTAAACTCCACACCCAACGATTGGCTTCTATTGGCATCGTTAGTCTATCGAAGCCATATCCAAATTCTTTGGGTTGTAATTCATAGCAACATGTAACGAATGCTTCTTATACAGGGGAAGGGTCAATTGATACTTCAGTACACGTTGCAACTGAACTGGCTATTCGGTTACCATTGCGTGCCAATGTTTATGATATAAATCACGATGCCCATAAAAAAACTGGTTTTTGATCATGTTAGCGCAACTCATCTCACTTAATCATCGGTCAGTCGATACCTTCATATACAACCTTACTATTGAATATTTCCAATTTCAGCTGTCAATTTTGCTCCTTGGCCTGACAACATTACCATTCTGGCATTGCAGCGAAATGGTTATACCAACTTGGCAAATGTAACGCTAATTTAATACATGAAATATTCATGTGGAAAATGTCATTTGCATTATTTACAGCATTTAAGTTGTCATAAAAATTGATTTAGCGCGACAAAATTTTAACTAACAGGTTATATCTGGTCAGGGTTTTTTTTCCCACACTTAGGCCAGACTTTTTTTATTTGTTGGATTACGTTTCCCGCCGCTCTCAAAAATCATGAAATTAAAACAAAAAGCCCAAATAATACAAAATCGTAACTTTCCATCACTTCAACGAACATTGTTTGGAAAAATTGTTCATCAATTTTGTGAATTTTAATCAAAATTACATAAATGTATAGCAAAGTCAATTTTTATTTTTATTTTTTTCCTGATCGCCGCTCTGAAAAATTTCTTCCAATGATACGTAATCCAACAAATAAAAAAAGTCTGGCCTTACGTTGTAGCGTACTTTCTGCAAAGTATTTTTTGTTGTTTTTGTTTCATTTAAAAGTAACAAATATACTGCAAATCACAAGTTCGGTATACATATTGTATGTTATTTACATGTCTTACAATGTAGATGTACATCTGGAAACATCTGTTTATCCTAAGTCATCTATTACACTGTGTTCTGCAAGTCTAGTTAATGTTCTGCAGCTTCCGATGAAAGCTAATGAGCTTATCGTGGTCTACAAACCAGAAATACTCGATAAAACAAGTGTTCAACGGTACATAACAAACCGAGTATTTCTATCTTCTTCCTTCGGGTCAGAGGGCAACTCTTTGTAACATCAATTCTGTCGTGAACAAAGACGTCGGTTAATGAATACTGAAGCACATCATGCAACTTTAGTGCTGCACAGCATTCTAAATAAGTAAATACAGAACAGCATGTATACCTATGATTAACCTTTAATATCACAACTTAAAGACATCAATGCGTGGCGTTCCATATCGTTGGATGACATACATTCTGGATAATATCGACCGTATTCGCCCGAATGGGGGCACCCGGTGCTAAGGCCAAATTTTGATGGGGTGTTTCTTTTAAAATAATCCCGGCACCAAAATTTCATCTAAATTTAATCATGGATAACCATAAAAAATCAGAAGTTGTACAAAAATTGACATGGATTAAGAGAGAAAATATTTTAAAAGGTTATGGTTACAACATTTGTCCGTGCAAGAATAAGTGTTTAATCAGAAAACACTTAATTTTGTCTCAGAAATGAGGGGTGCCTTCATTGGAAAGGGTACCCCCATTCAGGTAAATACGGTATACCGTGGTATTTAATTACCTTTGTGTTACACTGATTTCAATTCGTTTCAAAGACTTCATACCTGGATTCTATCACGTAATGCCAGTCAAATATCTTGCATAGAAGGTAAACATTATGGACACTCGACACGATGCTTAAATTCATACTTGGCGTGAGTTTGTCTGTGCGACTTGAGACAAAGCAAACAGGGACTACATGCCGCAAAACACTGTCGTCGTATTAGTTGCCATTTGTAATTTCCTCTCCTCTGGAAAATCCATCGCATAAAGCAAGCACAATTTCTCAGAGACGTGACAAATATTTCCAAACAGTGTGTTAAATACGTTACCAATGTATTCACAAACATTTCGCGACTTATGTTTTGGTGCGACAGTAGTTTCCATAGAGAACAGCTTAAAGTCAACTGCTATTGCATCTTCAAGTTATTGGCGTTTTTTAACCGTTGTATCAGGACTTGCAGCAGAAAAAAAGCGAAGTACTTTTCGTGGGCCTGCAGCAAATTGAAACAATCCAAACATGTTCTTAACATACGACTGCAGGGAGCCAATATATCGTACTCCTATTACATTTGACATTAATAATTCAGGCTGGCCAGACATTAATTAGTGAGAACCGTTTGTAAAGCTCACAAATAAAAATTGTAGATTGGCAGTCACGTTAACATGAAACAGCAGACGATTCAATTGCATGTTTCTTAACGAGAACGTTTGGCTCGCCTGTGTACTCACAACCGTTTACATTATTTATTGCGATGCTTTGCCTTGCTGTCTAAAAATGAGCCAAAATAACACAAATATGATAGCTGTAAGATGTCGCCTGATCTGTCTTCTATGTTTCGCACAAAACTAAGCTCGTGTGTCACTTGACAAGTTTGCTGAACTATTGATTCTCAAGTTTCTTTAAATCTTTCTTTTCAATACAATTTTCCATCAGCCCCTATGTACATGTATAATATTAAAACAATATTGATTAACAATAACAGAGCACACCTCATAAGCTTCATTTAGTTTAGACCACCAGTTTTGTTTTGTTTTGGTTTTAGGGGTTTTTTGGGGAGTAACACCCTCGTACTTCGCCCAAGGTCGTCACCTCCTGTCCACTCTACACAACTTTATCTCCCAGCTAAATCTACCAATGTAATCCGGGTGGACAACTTCACTGATGCCAAATCCCGACAAGCTCTCCAATCATCCAGATTTGTACCAAAATCAGCAATAAGGATTCACGGCGAAATGGACGTTTCGTGACCAATTAAAATGGTTCACCGACGACACTTACTACTTATCTTACTTACAACATATGGTACACAAGATACGTATTAAATATTTCTTATTTCTATTGTTCGGTGTCGGTGACATATGCATTTATATTTATGTTTTATTATTTGAGTATCAGTTTTATGATACAATACCGCATAAAGTCACTGACTGCGTGGGTTGCCAAATGCCAAATTACCCTCGGATCACTTTTATTTCCTTCGATACTATCAGAAATTAAAACTGTCATAAAACAATTATGTAACAGTACATTCTACATTTCTGCACTTCTATTCAAAATAGAATAATAAAATTTCATAAAACTTCTACTATCCACTGCAGTGCTGGGGTACATATGCACCACTTTCGATAAACAGCAGATTGCTGTATTACTTACGCCTTCATGACTTTCTCGTTATATCAACTTGAAGTCTTAAAGGGATATAACATGTTTCGATCAGTTTATCGTAACGGATTTAAAAAGCAAATTAGGGCCTACACTGAGTTGAAGATATGTAGGTGAACTCCATTTATCATTCACGGTGATGTCTTTTCTCTTAACTCGGAGAATTACTTATTGACCAAGAACCAACGATGATAACTGCAAAACGTACACTGGAAGAATGCATTTGTCTATAATTCAGAGTAAGAGCACAACCCTTGTTCTCAGAGAGCACAAGTGCAATTTGTAATTGACAATATATTCGTGACGACAAAGCTAGCAGAAGATCTTACAAAAATAACCCGTGCAAATCTGAGTGCAGTGCCATAAAACCGAAGTCATCTGATAAATGAAGCACTCTCTTGGAAGGATGGATCTCGCTGCGTGGACAGAGGGGCTAAGTGTCGTGTTAGTGCACTCTACAGCCCGTCAGGCTGTCGGAAAAAAGCAGACTGTCCCAGCGGCAGATCATACACTGCAGAATTGCATCGGAAAGCTTTGTAGATGAAGAGTTCTCTAACGTTGGCAAAAGGGCCATAGCATGTCTATATTAACAATTAGGTGATGGGTGTCATACTCGTGGCGTTGTTTTGCCTCCACTGTGATCAGACAAATACTTCACTACTACTTCACTAATTTCACAGTACCGGATCACCTATGAACAAAGGCCATAATTTTATTTACGTTGAGGTCGCGTCTTCTCGACGTCCATAGAAGGAAAGTAATAGTTTAACCTTTCTTGGGAGACAAGTTAATTTGTTACGACCGTAATGCCGTAAATGACAGGTATGCCGTTCAACGTTAACTCTAGTTAAAGCTGGAATCTCGCCCAAGACAGGTACCGCCCACGTTTTTCAAGATACCACCTTAACTAAACGGCGGAAACATCATACATAAAATATATAAACTTCCACAATATCTCCCCAAAATATGTGTACCAAAATACAACGTCTTTCCATTCTAGTTCTTGTGCTACGTCTTGCATTAATGTGGATTGAAGTGACACTAACCAGTAAGACGGCTTTGCTGTGCGTTGACCTTAAGTTTCAAATTACTTTTTCCCCATTTCTGTCCTTTCAGAAACTCGAATCCGTAACTCAGAATCCGTAAAATGGATCGGTGGTCGGGTTTCACCAGTGAGTAACAACATTACTCAGTCATAATTTGCCCAGCCTACTTTGTAATAAGTGCATTATACCTCTACGTTACTCATCATTAGTAGTTGCACAGCGGCCTGAAACCTTTTATTCCGACAGGCAATTGCAGTATAAACGGCAAACCATCGTACGAGGGAAAACAATAAAACACTATTATCCTGTCGCATTTGTGACTGGATTTAATTCAAAGTAATGGCTTTTCTTGCTTCAGCTACACGCGACCAGAGGTTTGGAGTTTTGGACTGCAAGTGGAACTCTATTAAACATTGTTGTAACGCGTGGCGACTTGCCCTCGGAGCCATACAATATCGTTTATCGAACCAATGAATCTCCAACATTGAATAATAAATTCTTAATCGTCTTTCGATCAGCTGAAGCTGTTTTAATTGTTGGTGAGCAATCCGCCCTGAGGAAAACAAACAAAAGAGACAATGAAAGCAATGATCAGCCTTCTCTTAACTGTAGTTCTTTTCCAAGCCATAAAGGTGTATCTATTATTCTTTTCACACAGTTGCCGTTTATAATTTGCACAAAGAATTCTGAAAACAGAGTTCAGGGAAAATCCCGATCCTCACACAATGCAGCTGAAAGCGGGATTGTCTCGCTCGTTATATACCTCGAAGCAATATACATATACCTACAGATGTCTGAGAGACAAATACGACGTCTTTATAAATTATGTAATATGTCTGTCAAACTATGACAAGTTCGGTTACATTCTGCAGACTGGAAATAGAACAACTCATCATGTAAAGCTGGTTTTATCCTTGACAGAATTACATTCATCCATCATTTAAAGCCCTCTCATCAGTAGTTTATGAAATAATAATAAGTGGAGAACGCAATTAAGCCTGTGTAAAGAAGACCTGATAGTGACAAACGACCAACATAATAGATTTCTGTTTTCTTTAAAATTTTTGTTGGGCCAGGGTCCATTTTTGCGGACACTGATTGCCCGTTTTGGACTTCCGTGTGACCTTTCCCGTGGGTTTCAAAGCCAGGGTGGACTTCTCACCTGCACTCTTTCTTGCTTGTGTGCAGTGATCCCAAAGGTCATGTCTTCACATACACACCTGCTACACACCTGCATTTTCCACCAATAGGGATGTACACTGTATAAGCATGTATAGGGCAGGCTTACTTTCCAGCCATCCCTCATGCAAGTAAGTACAGGAGGGGAGGCAGCAGTGGTGCTCGAACCCAGGCAGTCAGTAAAATTCCACTCAAGCGAGTGCCCTTCCTCTCGGTCACGGCCGGCGGACTAGATTTCTCTTTCATTCTTTCTTATCTTCTTTAGGATAACACCCATAACCAGCTAAATCACTGAAAAACTGCGATATCACTACACCAGAAATACTGCTGACTAAGCGTTTCACTGCAGTAATCAATGGGCCCTTGGCGGTTACACGCTAGCTTTTATCGTTTCGATTACATTTCCCGCCGGACTTTAAAATCGGGTTTTCAAAAAAACGGGGGAAAAAACAGAAAAAATTCAAATAGCAGGTGAAATATGTCACGCGCGGCAACCAATGCCACCGCAAACTTGTCAATGAGTTCCATTTCATCAACATTTATAAACAATTTGCCTTTTTGGCTACCAAGTTCAAGTTTCATTTTTTCACCTCGCCGCACTTTGAAAATCCTGCTAGTTCAATGTAATCCAAATGGTTAAAAAGAAAGGCCTAAGGTGAGGCAAATAACGCTTTCTGCGTACGTTGCCGGACGATAGCCAAAGTGTAACTTTTTCTTTACATGCGGTGCTTAATTAACGTTCACATACAAAACAAATGCGTCATACGTGACCAACCTAAAAATGCTCTCTGACGTATCTGACTGTAGCACGGCAGATGTACAATAGAATTTACAGAATAAAAAACAGTGAAAGGGTAACAAGAACTGGGCAGACACTTGATCAGTTGCCTCATTTGGTTTCATTGTGAAAACAGGTTACGTTCATATAAAGCTTTTTTTATTTAATTGTTTGGATTACATTTCCCGCCGCACTTTGAAATCGGGATTTCAAAAAAAAAAAAACCTCATTTGAGGTTGAAACATGTTGTGCACGACAAGATTTTTCCATCATAACAAGTTTCACCAGGAGACGACTGGGAAATATTAAATATTTTATCGATATTTATAAACAGTTTGGCTTTGTTGGGACCAAGTTCAATTTTTATTTTTATTTTTTTTCCCGATCGCCGCACTTTGAAAATTCTGAAAGTGCAATGTAATCCAAATGATTAAAAATAAGGCCTAAAATCGTGTTAATAACTTTGAACGTTACCTGTGTACACAATAAAACTAAATGAGGCAACTGTTTAAGTGTCTGCCGACGTACAAGGTTAGGACAGCTTTGACAGCTGCAAATTTTTCGCCACAAAAGAACATTTGAATTTCAAAGACGTCTCCTTGATGAATGACGTCAATTGTTTCTAAAAACAAAAACAAACATCAATATCGTGACACAATATAATACCATCATTGCTTTATTTAAAGTGTAATTTCCCACCAATGTAAAATCGATCGGCACCCTGTGTGAAGGAACAACACCGATATTTTTTTTTCATCGCTGCGGGCAAAGATTAGTTTTATGTAAGTGGTCCACCGCGTGTTTAAAAGTGATGTAATGTGTACAAATTTCACTCATATAGTACACAACACTACTGTGCAAATGAATTGAGTGTAACTTGTTCATGGGTGAAATATAGGGGTCTCATCGGGTACCGGAGCATTCGCGGATACTAAAATCTAGTCGGCACCCGATACACTGAATTTCTACCTGTTACCCGTGACCTATCTTTCAGGTCAAATATGACTCTCAACATAACATAACCAGACATATTTAAATTGATCAAAATGTACTTTTCTGAGATAAATTCATCACCAAAACACAATTTAGCACAGAATAAAGAAATCCCTATGATTCTAAATAAAAACTTATTTGCGATAAACATTTCATGCCTGAAATTTGAACATCAAGGGAAGTTTACATTACATAAGACTTTTTCTATGTTACGATCAGCCTTTTTTGACGGCCAACAGCAATTAATTAAACATGGCGGGTACCCGTGTCCCGGGTCAAATAGTGATTGTCGAAGCTCCGGGGTAACAAAAATGTATCCGTGCGACCCCTAGTGAAATATACATCATTTCTACACGGATATGTTTGTAAAGGTTGCTGACATGCAATAATATTATCATTCCACAGAG
The DNA here is from genome assembly GCA_038406195.1 of Haplosyllis anthogorgicola. Taxonomy (NCBI): domain Eukaryota; kingdom Metazoa; phylum Annelida; class Polychaeta; order Phyllodocida; family Syllidae; genus Haplosyllis; species Haplosyllis anthogorgicola. Next base: position 10,526 of record JBCAUI010288631.1, read on the forward strand.
GCACGATGCCTGCTGCCATGATGGTAAATGGGTGATCACTGATCAACCTGCTTCCAGTTTCCTCCAAGGCAAATTTATAATCATCTCCACTATATATCCACAACTGTATCCATGTTAATATGTTTTAACGATCAACATTTGCCATTTAACTTTCCTGTATGCGGAAACGTTTCATAATTACAGTTTCAAATAATAAGTAATTTCATAATTACGTTTCAAATAACGTAAAACGTAAACGAAGTGCTAATTTTTCAACCATAAAGAATTTTGTAACAAGATGGTCCTGATAAAACATCGTGCAAGTTACATTTTGGCATGAAGACTGTAGTTGCATCCCACAGATACAGGAGATTTACTGTCTATTCTGCCAGATTGGATTCTACATTCTTTAATCCTTTCTCACCTTAAAAACTCGAATTACCATTAATTTGTCGACATAGATGCAGAGAAACAAAGATACCGAGAAAGTAATCCTTAAAGTTTCTTGACTAATACTATTATGTTATGTTTAACATCAAAACATTGAAGCATTTTTTTTTTCACTGTAAGGCGAGATTATTTGTAACGTAATGCTCTTAAACGTCTTGAAGCTTTACTTGGTAAACAGGAAAATATCCTATTTCATACAAAGTAAGTAGCTAACAAAAGACACATCATATTTATACACAAAATACGTACGTATATTATTTCTTTTTATTTCATTCCACGCCAAGTATCATTGTAAAGTGTCGCAGGTTCCCCCGATAGATGAACGAAATTTGACAGTCTAATGCATGATGATTTCTTCACTCAAAAATTTGAGCTGGAAATTGTATAACTGACGAGTCAATTACTATCACAACATTTAAAGATCACAACCTGTTTTCTCTGAACGAAATGTAATGCGATGTTCTTCACAAAAGAATAATGTAGAGAACAAGCTTTTGGACCAAACACCATAATTCCAAGATGAAATTGCAGGAACGACTATTCCAGAATCAGTATCAAAGTGATTCGTCTTCATTAGAACTAATTGATTTACCAAGTTGCAACCCTTTTACCGATCAAAGTCTCAGCACTGAGCAGTCAGCAGCATCCCTTTGTTTGCTTAATTCGTTTCTCTCTGGCGCTGCCTCACTAATAGACAAACAGGGGTTTTCATTAATTAAGGGTCTTTCAGAGACTTGGATGCAATTAGACTCGCCGGTAAATCACAGTATATCGTGAGTGCCGCTGATTAAGCAATGCTGGAATCAAACAGAACGGACACTTTGTGTACTCACACCAAACGGACCCTTCTAGACCTGAACTTTACATCTGCTCGCATAGCTCCGTGAACTGACTGCTTCTCTGTCCCGATTTTGGATTAGTTTTTTTCTTCATTAATATGACAAATGTAATCGTGGGAGCAATGCACATAGTTTTCATCATGTGCATCAACGTGTAAAGTGCGAAGTTTCGGACGATATTTACAGGACGATATGAAATGGGCCGTATGTTTCGTAATCACAAATGTACTGCCCATAAGAAAGCACATTGCTTCCTCTCCAAAACAGCCTATTTGCTGCACACCAACACGTTCAGAAGTAAGCAATCGAAAATAAGGCGCAGCCTTCTGTATTCAACATAAAACCTAGCATCTAATGAACATTTATTACAATTCAAGTCGTCATTCTGACAACCATCTTCCCTTTCAATACTTGTTGATTCTACTCCGCAGCAACCTCAAATTATTTTCGGAAAAAGTTTAAGACATCATCCAGGATTCACATCATGTGCTGTGACTGGGTAAACAAGATCATCAATTAAGCTTCTAAGATGCGCTGTGTATTGCATCCGGCTGCTAAAAGATTCTGTACGAATGATATCATCCATATTTGTAAATTATTCAATTACAGCTAAAGAAATGTTCATGTCAGATTTACTCTCAAGGGTTTTGAATTTGGGGCAGTAGCGCATGGGCTACCATGTGCACGTCTACCAAAGGTACAACATTCCGTCGTTAACGGATAGCACGAAACCCTAGGCTAGAGGTTCTGTCAATGGCAGTATGGTCGAGGGATCTGTTATGATGGGCATTTTTAATTCATCTAAATTGCAATCCATTCTAAGCTGCCTTTGCACTGCACTCATATGCAATCTTACCCAAGATCTGGCATGCAATGAAAAATCTTCATCTTTGATCCCCTCACCTTTGATCTTACTGATTGGCACTTTCTTTCTTTGCCACACTATTTGTACACTTTGCTGGCGCCTCGTGTGTCAGAACTAAAGCCTCTAAATGACAAGCAAGGAAACCACCGCATTTGGTCGGGTTTTTTTACATTAGTTTTTTTGGTCCTTCCAAGAAGCGAATTGTTGAAAGGAGCAATTAAGTGAACTTTTTTACCTTGTATTCGGTAGTAAATACTGTTCGATGGCTTCAAGTACACAGGTTTTGTAAGAACTTTTTCAAAACGCTTGGTAGGCTTTAAAAACGACAAATTACTCAACATGTAATACTAACATTAATATTGGCACTGATATACAATTATTTCACTGCAGTCATCTCACGCACATATGGATAACGTTCTCCCGAGATTCAAAAAACGGCAAATATCTTTCATTGCTTAAATATCGTAGCTATCTTCTTTCTTTTCAAAAAAGTAGCAAGGGAGAAATAGCCTTCACCTATTCGGTCAGAAAGGAAGATTTTCGTGGTTTACTGTGTATATTTAAGAATGTAAACAATCCATACAAATATCGTTTCTTCTTACTTAGGCTCTATTCCCTTGTTGGTATCACTCATACGTTCATTACAATCATGCGACTCCCAGATGCATCATCCTATTCAATTCACAGCGGCTGATTACTTTTGAAACAAAACTTTAATTCACATCTGATGGAATTGGCAGAGACTGCAACGGGTAACGACATAGTTTAAGTCGACAAATTAACGCGATACTAAATAATGACACGATCAGTCATTTAGAGTAGAACCCGCTTTAACAAGCCAATGCTTTGTGTAGCCACCTTGGCCTGACGGCCAACTTACATTATATGATTGAGGGTTGCCCCTCAAACCAGGTTCCACTGTATTTGGTCTATTATTCAGCCACACTTTAAACTACGTTTACGTTACTGTTACTTTTATAACAAAAAAGGTTTAAAAATTATATGATGTTCTTATTTGTTATTATGGTTCGTTGATGTCCAATAAGTAAGTATACCCGGTGTCGCACCAACCAGACTCCTCCGGGCTGTTACTTCATCATCCTATTGTGCCAGTAATGTAGAAGTCTAACGTACCTGCTGCTTTTCTGATGCAACATTCCTGATATCCATATGCAAAAAATAACACTCGTACATACCTGCAATTAGACAATAGCAAAACAGGCAATCAGTTACTCACATAACGGCTATCGGTTTATTGCATGATTACAAGAGCAATCAAGCTGACCTTATTAAGTTAATGTTCAGTACGACTACTGTTTATGGCACATAAAGTTATACTGGTACCATTACGGCTCAATATTTGTTTGTATTAAAGGTTATGTGAGCTCTCTTTTATGCACACATATTTCGGCAACTATTAAATTGATGTAATATTTATACATATAAACAATATACTTATAAACAATAAAACAGTAATATCGACCGACATATTGGTACCATTCAAACTGACACGATTGTTTCCTAATTGACCCAAACACAGCAATTCCTCGTAAAACACCAGCATTTTCTAAAACTGGTCTTAAACCGGTCTGTTATCGCTAGCAACAACCTAACAACAATCTTACTCAATGTATAGCCATCAATTTCTTGTTCTTTAGCCCAGAACCAAGAGACTTTCGTGCACTGAGAGCTGACATGCCGCTATGTTGAAATAAAGTGTGCTCGGTGAATGATTTATAGCGCCATACATCGTTCCGTGTTTACCTGTTGCATTAAGTACAATACTATAATTGTCGACTGTAAATCAAATAGGTAATGCTACTTTTTCTGCAAAGCTAGCGGTTCTGATAAGCACCTGCGCAACAACCCAGTGGTTAGTTGTGCCGTCTGTGCTCAAAGTCAACAAATTTGCCATACACTAATCCTATAATTAAATTCTGTATCAATTTCAGTTTGCACACATATTCATCCGGGGCCTCAATTCAACTTCGAAGGTGGAGCCACCTGCTCCCTGGCTGATCCTGTCGGGACAAGAAAAACCGGTACAAGTCGCTGGTTTGGCTAACTGTTTTAGTTTCTTACTAAAGCATCAAAACAACCCAACATGTAAATTTGCTATATCAGTATTCTTGTAAATTACTCCAAGTCTTATCTCTTAACCACGTGTACATTACAAAATCAATTACTCTGATTATTCAATGTTCTCTTAAATTTATGCAGTAACAAAGTAGTATCACAATAAACGACCTTGTTACAAAATGATTAAATGGCAAAGACTACATAACACAGTGCTTCCAATGGAACTAATTTTAGTAACCAGACAATGTTGAATTCACCTAAAGCTGGTTTTATCCTTTACGGAATTACATTCATCCATCATTTAAAGCCCTCTCATCAGTAGTTTATGAAATAATAATAAGTGGAGAACGCAACTAAGCCTGTGTAAAGAAGACCTGATACCGACAAGCTAGACAGATTGGATGAATTTAAATCTTTCCTCAAAATACTTGTCTCTTCAATTGTATTTTACTGCACACATTTTCTAACATAATTTCAAAATCCAAGATTTAAATGAAAATTTAACTTGATGTCAACCAAACTGAAGTTAATCGTATCAAGATTATTTTATGAGATACCGTTTTTCAACCCAAAATTTAGACACTCCAACTGTTAGTACGTGGGTTTTTATGCACGTCAATGTAATAGAAAGTAAACTCACAAAGGACTCAGTTCAACTTACAAAATATCCAAAATCAAGTTCTTCTTTCTAAAATAAACGCGAAGCAAATTAAATAAACTGTCTTTTGATACTACAAGAGAATGTGACTTTAATTATGTGCAACAGTAACTTGAGCAGAAAAGGGAAAACTACAAAAAAAGAGAAAATAAAATAGGTCCAGATGGACCTGAGCTCATTTGGCATTATCAGAAAACTAAGACAATACAGGTTACAGTATCATTTGGATACAAATGAAGTGTCTAAGATCAAATCCCAAATAAGTGACCTATGAAAAACATAAATATGGCTGCCAAACTGC
>JBCAUI010288742.1:0-15687 GCA_038406195.1 Haplosyllis anthogorgicola
ATGTATTGAATGTGAATGTTTTAATTTTATCCAAAGCTGATTGCATTGACATATTTATGTGTACAGGGCCCCCCCCCCATTCGACTTTGGTTTTTATTCAGGGTTGAATTATAAGTTGTATGTGCTGACCCCCCCCCTATAACTATACCGGATAAATAACTATACGGAGCAGGGGCCTTGATCTAGATCAACTCGTTGCTTTCCTTCCGCAATATGTAAGTATTGCAAGTATATCGGTCACATCTCCAACGTTGTTTAGCTACTTTCGTACGATTAGAATCTTGAATTAGTTCCAGAAGTTACACTAAACTTAAAGTTACTACAGAAACCTTGGAAAAAGAAACATCATGTGGGTTTTACCTTCGGGGAGGGGGTCATTTGGGTTGCGGGGGGGGGGGGAGGGGCACAAATTTCCATTAAACATGGACCTTAAAATACCTGACATACAATAATGTAAAATTGGTACAGTAGAACCTGTTTTGAGCTGCACCTTAATTTTCAGGGTAAAGATACGGCAAAAGGCAGGTATGCCATACAAAACAGGTAAAATAAACATGAATAAAAAGGATTCCTTTTACTGTGACACTGCTGTAAAAGTAGCAGGTATGCCGTAAATCTCAAGGAGTGCGTTTGTTTGAAGGGGCTTAAAATTGTAAACAGTCTTCGAAAAAAACACATGACAAGCGCGACACAAATGAATCCAACAAGTGAAATGGTCCAAAACAAACTAATTTTCTTTCATGAATAAATTCCTTGTGTCATCAATGCTTTACAACTCTATTCTATTGTAATTAAGCAAAAAAGAAGCAAATATTTCGTTTCGAAAGCCGTTTGGAATATTCCGCGGGTAGAATTGAAGACGGCATCGCATTTCACAGTGAGCCTCGTAAACTCAAAGGATTCGCTAATTACTTTTTAATTAAACTTAATCTCTGCCTTTCCCTGCGCCTGGGGAAATACAAGTTTATGTCAACTCAACAAGCCCTCTTCTTTTACAAAGGTTCAGAACCATGTCATGTAACTTCAACCGGTTCACTGAAACTGAATCTAACCGATCAGTATGCAAACTCAACAACCTCTCCTCATTACATCATGGTTAAGAACCAAACGGTTTTCTCTAACCGGTTAACTGAAACCGATTCTAACCGATTAAAATCCTCATGTAAACTTAGAGATCGATTTTGCTGAAAAAATTTACTTGGCTTACAAAATGACATGATAGAATAAAGTGCAAGATGCAGTGTATTGAGCAAAAACAGTATCTTTATTCTTGTAGCTTTATTCCACCTTAAATTATCTGGATGAGCAAACAATTAAATTTAATTCACCAAATAGGCAATCGATTAATCGGTTTAACCGCCAACCAGTTTCAATCTCTACTTTTCTCTATGTCTCCTTTGAGAAGTGTATAAAACATCTCCTGCATGCGACACTAAGTGAACAAACCCGCGCTTTATTTTACGACAGGGGCAGACTTCAAAATTTGTTGGATTACATTTCATCGAAAGATATTTTTAGGGCGGCAATCGATAAAAAATAAAAGCAACAATCTCACTTCTTAATTTGCATTTCATATTGAAATTTATCATGCTGTCACAATTTCTTTTTCTGACGATGTTTTTGATGAGCTGACGGAAAGTTTCTGTAATTTTCTATTTGGCCTATGATTCCGTTTCTTCTTAACAAATCCTGATTTTTGAGAATGACAAGAAACGTAATCCAATAAATAAAAATGTCTGGCCTAAGCGTAGGAACCCGTGTTTTGTTTTAAGACAAGATAATTTAACTCAATTAGATGAGAACCTTTCCTTCCTAATCAAACACGGTCCCAGGAGTGGTAACGAGAGATCCTTATTTCTACATCTGTATGAATGGAGATAACTGCTCCTTTTTACAATAATTACTTCTTTTCTTTGATATTAAGAAACGAAATATAATGCTGCAAATTTCAACTCGAAATATTTCTAGCTCCTTAGGCCACTCATGATAATGGCCGGTTGGTTACTGGGTGAAGACAGAAAATATACATTGCGCTTTTATCACTTTTGACCACAATTTAGTGAACATCATTATTTTGAAACCTAAAGGATCTTATAATGCATAGTATTGCAGTAACACTGTTGCTTCACTTCTTTTAACTAAAAGGTTAAGTAATGGTGAGCCCGATTGAGTATTGGGGGGCTAGAGAGGGTAGAGACGTTGGACGGTGTCTTATTAAATCACAGCTCCAGCAGACCAAGGTGTAAAATTGGAACTGGTGTTTGTGTATGGAATAGAAAGCTGTCATATACGTGGATAACCTGTTCTCGAGTAGCAGAAAGTATAAGCAAACATTAACTTGAACAAAAGAGCATAGCATTCAAAGAAGAGAACATCATTGCTGTTGCAATTGCAATTCAAAGTTAAACCTAACATTTCGAGCTGGTAATTTAATTCTCCAGACAAGACAATCGTTTTGAAATTGTGAATTTGATTCGGTTTAATTCGTTGTGAAGAGGCTGTGGTTTCGGCAGAAAAGTTTGATGTGGCGGAAAAACACGAAACTCTGATGGATTCTCTACAACTTAATTTGCATCTCAAGTACGAAACAAAAACCCGAATCCGCCGTCTGAAATATTTACTTTTAATGCTGCTGGAATTGAAGCAGGATTTTATTTGGTTCTTTTCTGACACGACTTCCTAATTCAACTTGATACAATTCTTGCAAAATTAAAAGGTAAAGGCGATCCGATGTTTCGATGTTAAGAGTTTAGATGGACCCCATACACTACAAGTAACGATCATTTTTGCCAAAATTGAGCTCATGCATTCGTCCAAGATATGTATTTTATCATAAAAACTTTACGATGAGTTTTATTTTATTTTATTTTATTGCTCTCCGTTCACTGTAGGTCATACACGACATTATTATTGCTTGTGACTTCATATCACTCACAAAAAGAGTGGCACACATAAAAAGATTAACAAAGGAAAATAATGGTGCACTTTTTAAAATTTGGGGATACATGTTTTGCAGGGGAAAAAAGCGTTACATGAATGTACTCACACTGTTGATGAGGGGGTTGGGACAGTCCTGGTTGTTATCTAGCCACGTCTTGCCGGTGCAGTGCTGGGAGATGGTGCACTGATTGTCGCACCAACCACAGTCATACTTGGACTCCAGCGTCAGACATCCACCACAGTCATTCGCCATCGACATGCACTTGTACACTTTCACTGCAGGCAGAAAAGAATTAAAATATGAGTAAACACGAGTATTTCATTGCGGAACCGTCAGCTACGTTATGGATTACCAGTATTTATGGGAAAACAGTATGTAATATTGGCTTTAAGGCGAGAATTTGGTCATAAAATAGGGGTTATGAGTTCGTCGCTCTTGACAAGCCAACTCTATACACATTTGCGGTCCATTACTGTCTAAAAGTTGATACAAAAAGCCAATAAAATCCCATAAATGAAAGATTCCTACCTTGTATGATATCTGGGTTGTCAAGTGGTTTGGGATCGGACGCGCCCCAGGTAATCCGGAACGGGACGTTTCTATGCGGTGAGGACCCACTGTACTGGAACTAAAAACAACACAAGTTCTGTTAGTAACTTCACCTTCAAATTCACAGACTGGAAAAGGTGGGACTCATACTGTCAGAGCTTGTGCGCAAAAAGTGATAACAAATACAATAGACTAGATACTCAATAGAATTTGAAGATTGTTACATAATAAAAGTGCAAAATAAATTATTTTGACTTGTTTGCACATCTGTAGACATTAACAGCGCGTAACGATACTTACGGTGATTTCGTCGCACTCGATAGTGTCCGTTCCCGTCTTCTTGATGGCGTTGACCAAGCGTCCGCCGTCTATGTTAAAGTAACACTTAAAATCCGTCTGAAAATCCTGCAATGTAAAGTAATTCATGAAGATAAGGAAGTAAGTAAGGGAAATGGCCTCATGGTCGGATATCTTGATTTAGAACATTGTCCTTTCTGTTTATCTGTAAAAAGGAGCTAAAGCACACATTAGTCAGTTGTTAAAGGTGTGCAGAATCTAAATCCAGTGTGTAAGCATTGTATTTTTACACCTGACACGACTAAGAACATTTAGTTATGTTTTCTAATAGAATTTACCTGTAAATTGAGCGCTTTAACCGTAACCTTTTTGTCCTGACCGGATGGAACGAGTATCTCTGTAAAGCCCGCCTCAATGCGTGGACACATCTGTGGTCCTGGCCGGTCTGATATTCCCTTCACCTGCAAATACATCAACAACACTCAAGGTAAAATAACCCTCTTTAGTATTTTGTCGGGCTCGAACTCCTATTTTTATTTGATAATACGGGTCAAATGGCAATAATTTAACAATGTCTCTAGACATTGAAGTAATATTTATTTTAAACACAAGAATGCCATGTACTAAATTGTGTGTCGCTTATCACTGTTTTTGTAAAGCATCGAATATTACTTCACTAGTGTGTGTTAAATTAAAAAAAAACCACAATTATGTAAACCAATTTTACATAGATGAGACAGCATGCTTTTCTTTGTGTTTTACGACAGTTTCGATTACATTGGTCAACTAAGTGACGACAACGTGAGGTCAAACATTGACCCCTTAAATGGATACGGAGTACGGGTTCTACCTAGTACTATCACTTATACTGAATTTTCGAAATTATTGTTGTGCTTCTACATTTTTTTTATTAAAACCTGCCAGTCATAGGCAACGACACAGAACGTTCAACGTGACGCCATAAAAATTACTGTTAACTTGTGTAGTGTACAATTTGGTGACATTAGTTTTCTCTCCTTAAAATGGGAACCATAGCCGTTTGCATGTTATTTTTCTAATTTTGTGTTTATTTATTTGTACATGTGCTAATTATTTCCGAGGCAAAGCACCACGTTTTTTACATTACGGGGTCGAATTTACAGGTATACTAATCCTTCCGACGTAGGATTTGGTGATTTCAAATAACACGTTTCCTTTTTTTTATTTCACGAGAAAAAAACGTGTCACTAAGCCTCGCTATTGTTAGCAGTTTTCGTTTTAAATATTTTATTAGATTACAAATTTACCTCATCTGGCATCTGAAAGTATCATTCGTTTTTTCGGAAGGCAAGGATGGAAAAAAGTTAAATTAATTGATAATTATTCTGCACAAATTACCGCCATTAATACTGATTTTAAAACGAGATAATTGTTGCGACATAAAATAATATATCACAGCCAATTAATTTTTTGCAAAATCGTATTCAATATTTTACAAAGTGAATTTTCCTGTGTTGATTCTTACGGACCAAAACACACGCATAAAAACCTTAATGAAATTAAACTTTTTTGAAGTCGGGCTGTGAAAAACGTGAGTAATTTATTGTGAATGGAACAGCCGTCGTAATTAATTACAGCAATTAGAGAGGCCAAGCATCACGGGTTTTTTTTTTCAAGAACTTTAAGATTTCCTTGTTTTGCTATGTGACATAGGCATGAATTCATTGGGTTTCTGGCTGAGGCAGTTTGTCTGGTGTACAATTTGGTTTAGCATTGTTATGAAGTTTTCATATTTTCATATCAACAACTTTGATACTTTCTCAAACGTTTCACGAGCTGTATGTCAACGTATTGTGTTAATTAGTCAGCGAGTTAAAGTTAAGTTTTAACATCTAAAACACTCGTGCATTTGAAATTGGCTGCCTTTTAACCTATTGTCAAGTCGAGAAAAGACGTCATTTTTATGATTTCACCAGATTCTATGTCGGTACGACTTGTACAAAGGCGTTACGTTTCTTGTGATGTCACAATTGTTACGTTATATCAGCCGCAATGAAAAACAGGTGACGTAAAATAAACGCGTTACTTAACCTCGCTAATTATGAAGCAGATAACTTGTTGTAGTATAAATCAAACTTCATCCGTAAAAAGAGCTGAATAAATTCATTAGTGTTGCTGTCGTTAATTGAATCAAGCCTCCCTCTCCGCGCACAATATGATAAATCAACATTTCCATTCCTTTCTGACAACTCTAATTACAGACTCAATTCTGACGGGTTTTTTTATTCTTTGTATTGTTATGTTTTGATTTTTGTTTTGTTTTGAGATTTCGTTGCAATATTTGTGGACAATTGTGCGAACTTGATTTCTAGATGTGTGTAAATGTTTGGTTTGGCACAATGTGATGATTCTTAAGATCTTCATGCCTCAATTATTTGGATTACATATTTTGCTATCAGAATAAAACATGTGAAGAAAGAACCTGTTAATAACGGCAATATACTTTCAATGAAATTAGTACAGGATTGGTCAACTAACATTTTGCAGTTTAAATCGAATAGTAGCCTTTTTTCTTGCTGAAAAGTTATCGAGTTCGTACCGAACTAAATTCTGCAGACATAAAATGCTTTAAAAGATGTTATTTTCAGCGAGTTGTCTCGTCCTATCTGAAACCCGACACTTTTGTCCGTCTTTCAGCCTCCTCTCCCTGCCTAGTTCCCCTCCCCGACACCTCATCTTCACACGTCACACTCATCATAGCCGTCTTAACCGTCAACTTGTATTAGTCTACAGGTGTCACAACACAGGCTGTAATCTCTTCTTCTTTAACAGGATGTGACTCAAATATTTTATTGCTACATAAAATACTAAACACATTTCTCCTGACCCTAGGAAAAATGAGACAATCTAATTTTTAACTCTTAACCTCGACAGTGAACTGATCCAACATTGTAATTATTAAAACGGGCAATTGTAGACAGTTGTTCGTACTGAGAATCTTTGAATTTTATAGAATTTGACTCGGTAAACAGCAGTTAAGTTTGAATTCCCAGCCTACATTGCCTTCGTGCTTTGACTCTCAGCCTGATCTTGGCCTCAGGTTGTTTTGGGGTTATTTTGGACTCTGGCTGTCTCAGGTGTGACAGATAAACGGAACAAATTAAACGAACGTGAAGCTAATTCCGCCACTGGATGATACAAAAAAAATCAACACTACAAACGCAAGCAAATCTGGTTCTGGTTCGGATTATTTCGGAAACTATCCTATTATGCAATTATCAGATCACGTTTTATTATAACGTAATTGAACATATTTTGATGTTTAGAAATGGTACATTTTGAGAGGGTACAAGTTCTTTATACAATATATGCATTCATTATACTATTCAGAAGCGCACTTCTTGAATCTGTGTATGCAGCCACCTATTCCTATTTTGGATTAGCCGAACAGCGGAATTTGAACTATTCTTTCCAATAAAATTAGCTGATATAATGAAAAATCTTTCATTATTGATTAAAGACGTGGGAGGGGGGGGGGATGGGTGCATTGGTTAAAATACTTCTTTTTTAAATACGGCATGATAGGGCTATCGGGGGAGCGGGTGGGGGTTGCCGTCCCTTACCCCCCGTATCCGATGTGTCAGTTTGCCTTCCCCTCCGTACACGGGAAGGGAGGCGCGACTTAAACATTCACGGAGCGGTGTCATTGTGGAAATTGTACGTCGAGCGAGAGCGACGAATTCCGCTTCCTCTGACATAGTTCTATTCCCGAGAGGGAAGCGAAAAAAACGTCAGGATTCAATCCACAGCGCTAATACTGAGGGCAAGCACGTTTTAACGTCATGTCAAAAAACCTGTTTTCTATCGAATGAAACTTGATAGTGAGCGTTCTTTAGCTACTGACGGTACCATCAAAATAGAAACCATGAGACGGAACGAAAATTCTTTTCACTGCCACGACATTACGTTGTCACGTTTAGTTATGACGGTACATTACGTAATTGTGACGTAATGACGTTAGAAATGGTGTTTTCATTGAACAAACAATTGCTCAATTGCAAAATTCGTTTTTGAATGTTGGTGGATCAAGATTCATTTTATGGGGCCATGGATTCAAAGCCAGGGTGGATCTATCGCTTGCGTGTCTCACTATCATTGTTTATGCAAAGTTCCTCATTTCGTTTGAAAACTGTAGTTTGACGTTACCTTGACAATTTAAGAAAAACCGTCTTGCTTAGCCTCGCTAGTATCAGAATTCCTGCCACATCAGTCTCGATTATTCAAATCGGTCTCGCTGTTCTACGGGCTATGACACGCGGCTACGACGTTAGGCGCCGAGTACTAATGTGATGTGATGTCGACGTGTGATACATCACAGACACATCACACTGTCAGTCCACGTCAGGAAATTAAACCGATGGTGCGTGCGTGCAGGCATGCGTGGGTTGAAAATTTGGCGGTAAGTGAAGTCACTTTTATGTTAGACGTGTGCCCTTTTAGTTCTTACAATTGTTTTCAAAACGGTATGAGGAATAAAGTAAATTTCTGTCGTTTCCCTTCTCCAGTTTGTGTAACATTGTCAGTACCTTCAAATTCACGATGAAGAAATTTCATTAGCCTACTCGCAATAAAAAATTTATTCCCTGTTGTTTTCCACCTTGCTGAGAGAAGCCCTAAAGGCGCAGTTAACCAACTACTCCAATTCTAAGCGGAAAACTTTCTGAGACAAACTGTTTTTCTTTGGCTTCATTTAATCAAATATTGTGAATATACAGCGTCTCAACGCATCAGCGTCTGTCATGGTAGGTAAACACTTGGATTTATTTGATAGAGTATCTTTAAAGGTCACAGGGTCAAGGCCACTGACACAGAGCATACAATTGAATTAATTGGAACGATAAATTACATGGTGGGGTTATATTCTCGGGTTATATACCGATTAATTACCACGGAATGACGATGTATGCGTCTTCTAAATTCTCAGGGTACTATGTACCACGTCCTTTTAAATTAGGTGCCAATTTGAATTCGCAGCCTACATTGCCTTCGTGTTTTGACTCTCAGCCTGATTTTGGCCTCAGGTTGCTTTGGTTTTTTCGGTTTTCTAGCACGACAGAGCCTGAGGATGGAAGCCTCGACCGCTCTCATGTACAATACACACCAAGGTTCTCCATTTTTAAAAATTCGGGAACAATCATCAGGGTGTATTCTCCGGAACCAATGTGCAACTATTTGTAGAGCCACTGTTCAGGACTTTGACATGACTCTGCCGCTGGGTTTTAAACCAATGCGTTTTGGAAGTCATCTCTACAACGCACCACCATCTTAGATCAACAGTTACAATGTGGTAGAAAAGGTATTGTAAAAATTTAACACTTTATTGGTATGGTGTAGTCGTACAGACATTACACTACCTGGATTTAAAATACCTAAGGCATTGTAACAATCGTAATCTTTTACCGTTAAAAACAGAAGTGGCGACAGCTTAACGCAAAGATGGCGAATGAAATCTGACACAGCACTTATTGCTTCTTACAATCAAATTACATCTAAAGTAGAAAACACATTACTTTGCTACATCTAAAGTAGAAAAGAAGATTAATTACTTTGATCCATCTCAACCAATTCTCCTCTAAACGTGTTTGATTTCTTCTCCGGGTCCCAAATGTATTGTGCCTCTTGGAATTCACAAATTTGAAACGACATTCAATTTTTTCCAAATATATTTCACATTTTCGCAATCTATTGGCTTTCTGGAAAACAGAATGTGCTGAATACTTCAAATTGAAGCTGATTTCCATTGCGATTTTGACTAATGCACATTTCTGGTCAGCAATGATCAGCTTGGGAGGCCCATTTTCACAAATGCTTTTGGTAGTAGGCAGCTAATGTTCCTATATTGTGGACTCATACATCAAACTCAACGCCTAACTGCCTGTTTAGTTACCAATGCTTGAAGAAGTATGCGAGAGGTGCAGCTAGCCGGAACCCGGAGTCTAAACAAGGGTACCAGTGTTTCCAGAAACTATATGCACTGGTTCCCGAAAAGGAACCACAATTGCCACAAAAAGAGAGGCGAAAACGGGAAAATAAAACAGTAATAGTGAAGTTGTGAAAATGTTAGGCGAGTTGATTTCTTTTTACACAATAAAATTTATTCCTGACAAGACAGAGCACTTGTACGTTCATTTCGGTTATCCCGTCCTGTCCCTCTCCGTTTACTACGCTTTATGTCAACATTTACATTCGCACTTTTCCGTCAATTCTGTGCGTCACTTTTACTATGGAGCTTTGTCGTCTCATTGGGCCCTCCACTTTGTAATAGTGAGGTAAAGCACCATGACCTTTATGTTACGTCCTATGTCTGAAAAGTCACATCATTTGATGCAATACCGATCATACTTAATATTTCATTGCTGTCATAGTAGGCAGCCGAGTGTTTGTTTCGTTAGGTTCAAAACTGTCGCCAGGTAACATCATAACGTCACAAGGTGAGCCTGTCGGAAACGTGGTGACGTTAAAACTCTATAGTTTTAAAAATAATGGCGGAAAGCGTGTTGCTTGTCCTCGCTATATGTTGTCATGTAACCGTTTACTGCATTTTATGAGGTAAACGAACAACGTATCTCAGGCCAACGGAGGAAATAACAACTGAAACGTACCTGTCAACAACAATCATTAAACTAACGGGGTTTTACAAAAAGATTCTTTTGTTTTGTGATTTGCCACTTTCCTAACAATAAAGGAGCTCAGTTCTACTTCAACCTATCTTGGATTGAACTGGTTGCATCGCACTCGCAATCAATCAACCTCTTTTTCCCCTTTGTTCATAATCTTCGAGCAATTCATGTAGAAGGTCGCAGTTTTGTGTGTTCATGTGTGTCTCCCCCATCTTTATGCTTAGCTTTGTGGTAAATGTGTTGGGAGTTAGTTTCCCTTGGTTTTCTATCTAAGACTTCGTAAAATGTCTATGCATGTGTACGTATGTGCAGAGTGTGTAGATGCCCATACTTATGTTTTGAACTCTGATGACTATGCATGTCAAACAGTTCTTCTGTGAGTGCATGAACACATGCATGGGTGTATGCATGCATGCATGAGCGTGTGTGGTGCATGTGCGCATACTGTGTGTACTTACGTTTTGGCCTGTAATGAGTATGTCGGTGAGACAGTTCTCCTGGTTGTCGGTACACTGATGGTTCTGCACGCACCAAGTGCACGGGAAGTCACTCTCTGTACAGGACGTACATCTACAACACAAACACACAGAACGTTAAAAACAAGAATATTTTGTAAAGTCATCCCCCGCTTCCATTTCTACAAATTAGATATGGTTTAAGCGCGAAAGTTACAATTGCACAATAGTGTCACACACAGATTTACATCTGTTCATTTAACTGTCCGACGTTCGGACAAAAATAAAACCTTTTTGGAAGTTTCCAATTTTCAATTCATGCTGTCCGATTGTCTTCCGAAAACGCTTTCTCGCTTCAATCTGATTAACACAGAGAAAGGTTTTTTCAGAGAAAGGTACTTACGCGTTGTGTAACGAACAATCGAAGAAGGTGAAGTTCCGTGAGACGAAATCCTTGTTGTTCATCCGAACCGACAGGTCCATCACAATGTGATCTACGGTTAGAAAGGGACAAAACATCGTAAATAAGGAGCAATCAATTAATGTTAAGAAATTTTTAAGCTTCGTTCAACGAGTTGAGATTTTCGTGAAATCATGAAGCTATATGTGGAACTAACCCCCCCCCCGCACCCCCATCGGACACAAGTTGACTGACACCCCCCCCAGGGAAAATGTGTTTCTGGCCATTTCAGATCATTTTAGCCACTTTGTGGGGGAAAAATTTCCAGTATATTTTGCCATTGGACTTAGAATTTCTTTATGGAGTTGGCTCAAGGTACATACAGTGAGTTGAGGGAGCTGGCTCAAGGGACAAACAGTGTGCACTTGCAACATGCAACACCAAGGTACATGTATGCAGTGCACTTTAAGACCTAATTGGGCAAATAGTTACTTTAAATGGGATATCTAAGTAAATCATAACTTTAAATCCACTTTAAGAGCTAAACGGCCAGAAATTGTTACTTTAAATGGGATATCTAAGTCAGTCGTCACTTTAAATCTGCTTTAAGACCTAAATGGCCAAAAATCATTACTTTAAATGGGATATCTACATAAATCATAACTTTAAATTTGCTTTAAGACCTAAATGGCCAAAAATGCATTTTGCCCATTCCCGGACGGGAGTGGCATTGCAATCTGTGATTGTCACCAATCAGAAAATGTTACCCAAAAAGTCTGTTCTGTTCTGTTTTGCTGTTACTACTTTCCATTAGTTGATGCATGCATGCAGTCTAACCTATACGATAATACGCTCACTAAAAGACTGATTGCGACACCATTTATCGGCCATTTACAAATCACTCCAAATGTCGTATCAGTAACTAAAGGACTCAATGTACTAAAAAACGTTCAACTGGGAAACAACAGATCAGGGAGCTTGGTTTTAACCATAAGCAATTAATGTCTGCCTTGAAATATTGTCACAGGGATCCAATGAAATCAACGAAGTTCTATTGAAGAAAATAAACAACGACGCTCGAATTCATTTGGTGCCGTCCAAGTCAAAGGAAGTTTACTTTCTTAGATTTGCCGTCTGTGCAGCGAAAACTGAATCTTCCGATGTAACATACGCCTGGGAAGTCATCTACGAGATCGCTAGTAAACTTACATGCGATAACAAGAGCTAGAGCTCGGTGGAAAGGATTAAGTAGCAAACATATAGATCTCGATACTTAGCATTATGAGGAAATGTCTTTCCAAACAGGGTGAGATGGCAACACCAACCCTGATGCGTATGATAAGATATCTTGTTTTGTTTTCAGGAATTCGGTACTGGTAGATCTATATTTATAGTTTTTATGCACATGTTATTTTCTGTCGTAATTTCAGTAAACAATAAATCATATGTTACTAAAACAACCTTTGCGTTATGTCTTGCCGTCTAAGAAATCCGAGAATAAAATATTTTCCCTCATACAAGCATTCAGTCCAATTCAAAATACTCTGAGATCTAATCATCCAAAAACTATGTCCCGACGTATTGAAAATACCTAAACTGTACGAAACGATTTTAATTGTGTTGTGTAAGAAAGGCGATTCATCTCGGTTACATTCGAATAGTATAGCTTTACTACTTTCCACCAATAGGAACCAGACGTAAGTTTTTTCATACCTGCGGGTTTTTTATATTTCGAGAGTAGAATCAAGAAAGGCTCTATAAAAGGACTGTAAACGGGTTTTTTTTTTGGTTCCCCCACCCCAACTCCCATTGCCCATTTTATGCAAACACTAAATTGGTAATAAATTATCAAATACAGTTTAATCAGTGATGCGTAGCAGCCAGTAGAAGAACTCACCTTGTTACCTTAGCCAGTGAAACTGATATTCATGTTTTTCTAATATATCATCAAACATGTACATCCATATCAAGATTTAAGTTTTTATGTAAAGACGTTCAAAATCAGTCTAAACAGACAAACACACAGAAAAGTAACAGAAACAATAATGTAGAGCGTACGCAGGCGGAAGGAAACTTTTAGACGACGACATATGTACAACAAACGACATTTTCACAGGTAATCACCCTGTCAAAAGGTGAGTGTCCTCAAAACTGTTTTGGAATAAGATAGGCTATGCACACATTCTGTGTTTTATCATTACCAAACCGTCTGTCGGAGGACGCACGTTCTCTAATGCTAATTCTTGAATCACTTGTGCTCTAAATACGTAATTCCGAAGAATTTAGGAAAGCTGGTAAGGAAATGATTGACTACGTGGCCGACTACCTGGAAAACATTGAGAAACGTCCAGTGTTGCCGTCAGTAGAACCGGGTTATTTACATCGCCTGATTCCAGATGAAGCTCCACAAGATCCAGAGAAATGGGACGATGTGTTTAAAGACATAGAGAGGGTTATCATGCCTGGGGTATGTATCCTACGTTAATCTAATAAAACATTTAAATTTAATT
Source organism: Haplosyllis anthogorgicola (assembly GCA_038406195.1). Classification (NCBI taxonomy): domain Eukaryota; kingdom Metazoa; phylum Annelida; class Polychaeta; order Phyllodocida; family Syllidae; genus Haplosyllis; species Haplosyllis anthogorgicola. Next base: position 13,812 of record JBCAUI010288742.1, read on the forward strand.
TACATTAGCTCTTTTTACTACTAGCATCTTGCTGTCCGATAGTGAACAATAATGCTGGCGACCCATTTCTTGTGTAAAGGTATAGAATGTTGTATTTTAAAAGCATGGGTGTACTTGTGTACCACCTGAAATTTATGTGAGAGAACTATTCCTCTGCAGTGTACATAAGAAATTTGAAATGTGTACAATATTCAAATTAAAAACGAAAATACTTTTGCGATCGAATGCAAAAGATATGGCCAAGTTATTTGCCGGAGGCCAAACCGTTTGTCTTTAACTTATTCACATAAAACTCTGCTGTACATTCGGGTGGTACAAAAATATCGGTAAGGAACTTCTCGGAATTGAAAAACGTTTTGACTCATTTGTTGGAAAAAGAAAATCGTGACCATTCAAACTACATTCAGTTTTTAAAGTAGCTTCGTAAATAAAATAATCACCACGTTTAAAGCAACGGTAAGATGTATGGAAATCAGGGTTGGATGGGTTTTTTTATTGCAAACATATTAAAATCATTAATGTCCAATATTGTCTTTACCTTAAGATAAAACCAAACTGATAAACAACTCCAAAATTGAACGTATTCTGCATGTGCAAATTATGAATACAGTAGAACCTGCTTGGTGAGACACCCCTAAATTTTCACTCAAAAGTGTCGTATAAGGCAGGTCGTCGTCCAAAGCAGGTGTGACTGCCATTACAAATTGTCTCTACAGTGAAATAGGACGAAATGTCAAAGTTAAATGTTTAAAAAAGTATGTAATGTGTCAATGCATTCACACATTCAAACAGACAAGCCTATTAATGAAAATTCCATTGTTTCCCCAATTTTAAACTTGCTAATTGCTATTCACATTACTCAACTTGAGACTTTGGTTATACAAACACTGCCCAAACTGAGACCTTTGATGTTGAAAAGTGTCTTAAAAACACTAAATTTAGGTGTCTTATGTCATGTTTGGGGGTACTGTCTTATATAAAAACATGAAATCTAGTAGCTTAAAACCAAAAAATGTCGTAAAAAGCAGGTCGTCACTCAAAGCAAGTGTCTTTCAAGGCAGGTTCTACTGTAGTGCGACACATGTAAAAATAACAAGAAGATATGCAGATGCGGGTCCTGGACATCTCGCTGGAGGCACACACAAAAACAAAATTTCCTCCAAAATAGTACATTTTCAAGAGATGTTAAAAAAAGTGACAAGGTCGACGGCGGGGGAGTATGTCTCTTGCGCCCTACTTGCATCCGCCAATGATATGTGAACCTTTATTGCAGATGACCCATTGGCAGCATCCCAATTTTCATGGCTGTTTCCCAACATCTCACTCGTACCCAAGCGTCTTAGCAGATTTATTAAGCGTAGGAATTGCAAGCAACGGTTTTTCGTGGGTAAGTGAACGATCCAAGGTATGTCATATTTTTCTTAAGGACTGTTGGCGAACACAGGAATAAAACGCCACTGAAAATATTTCTTTTTGTTTGTAAGATTTTTATGTACCAAGGTGCACTGGTAACACTGGTTTAGACCTGGGCAACTCTGAAGGTAGATATATCTGCTGTACACCTAAGTGGGCTGCTTTCTGCAGGCGTACACCATTCCGAAATGTCAGCCGGCAACATGAAACACTTCTGACAAACCTTTCCATTTGTTCCATTTTGTTCTAACAGATTGCAAGTCCAGTGTATACAGAACTAGAGGTGGCAATGTTAGATTGGCTCGGTAAAGCTCTTAACCCTTTCGATACTTTAAGATCCTGTAAAATAAGGCTTTTTGAGAGGCAAAATAGGGGCATGTTAATCGGAGACACTCATCACCATGAAATTATGTTACCACAACAAGGTCTCAAATGTGGGTCAGCAGGTGCCACATGGGGCTTT
>JBCAUI010288853.1:0-48604 GCA_038406195.1 Haplosyllis anthogorgicola
TAACATTGGGGTCAATGGAAGAAATTTGGTGCGGAAAAAAATATCGATATAAGCGGGATATCGATATAAGCGATATCAATATAAGCAGGGAGGAGTGTATATGAATTTTGAATTTAACCCTTTAGTAACTATTTTATCAAAAAGTCATATGAAAAGCTACTCCCATGACACAAATTTATAGCAAATTTATTGCATTGTAACAGGAGTATTTCAATTCACTTCTGACTGGAACAATTTAATTTAAACTGGACAACACTGACTACTACCAACCACTAGATGAAGATCCAACAAAAACATAATGGCCAAATACTCCATCTACTAACCCAAGCCAACAACCTTGGAACAATTGATGATAAAACAAAGAAATATCTACACAACAAATTCCCAAAATTACCTAACTTCTATGTTACCAAAAATACACAAGAACAATCCTGGAAGACCAATAGTAAATGGAATTAACAGCATCACAGAGAAAATAGCATATGTGGACCAACACCTAAGACCTCTGGTACCCAGAATCCCCAGCTACATTAAAGATACAACACATTTTTTAAATTTCATAGCAGGAATGAAACTGGAACCAACAGACATATTAGCCACCATAGATGTCTCCTCTCTCTATACAAATATACCCCACACTAAAGGCATTGATGCCATCAACAGAAGCCTAGAAGAAGTCAACACACCAGCCCTGGAAAGAATGTTTATCACCAGACTAGCACAACTAGTACTCACTTAGAATTATTTTGAATTCAACAACCAATTATATCAACAAAAAAGGGCACAGCTATGGGAACCAGGATGGCACCAGCATATGTAAACATATTTATGAAATATTTAGAAGAGAACTTACTAGCCATAGTACCTAAGAAGCCCAAGATCTAGATGAGATTCAAAGATGACATCTTTATGATATGTTCTTATGGGGAAGAAGAGTTGAAGACCTTCATGAATATTGCCAACAACTTCCATACCACCATAAAATTTACAATCACCCAGAGTAAGAATGAAATCCCATTCCTAGACACCATTGTTTACAGAGGATCCAATAACTACATGTTAACCAGATTATACCACAAACCAACAGATAACAAGTTCTACCTCCACTCCAAATCAACACACCCCTTCAAGCAAAAGCAGAGTGTACCATATGGACTACTAATCAGATGTAAAAGGATATGTCATGAGGACATATACTTCAACTATGAAGCCAAGATTATCAGAAATAAATTACTAGCCAGAAACTATCCACCCAACCTGATTGAGGAAGCATATAATAAAGTGAGCAAGATGGACAGAAATGTACTACTGAAGACATCCATGAATAAAGAAACAAAGTAAGACAGATAACACATTACAACCCATTGAGCCCAAACTTCAGAAATATTCTACAAAAATAGGAGGGACTTCTACTGATGACCAGAAAGGAAGCCATCAAACCTGAAGATATCCAAATCACTTATTCCAGAATTGCTAACCTGAGAGATACCTTAATAAAGAGGAAAGTTAATACCAACCAAAAACCAAGAGGATGCCAACCTTGTGATAGACAAAGATGTAAGACCTGCCAACACATACTGCCTATACAGAATATACCACACAATAATACACAATACAATATCAGAGGAAGCTTCAACTGCCAATCCAAAGGCATCATTTACCTACTAACATGCACCATATGTGACATCAAGTACAGAGAACACCTTAAATACAAGATGTAGAGGCCATGAAAGTAACATGAGAAACCTGAATGATAACTCAATATCACATCATTTCATTGAATACAACCATACTGCTGATGACTACACAGTAACAGTAATAGATAAGGAATTGGATAAAAAATAAGAGACTCAGACTTGAAAAATCTTGGATGATATTACTGGATACCCTTCACCCTAAAGGATTAAATGCTAGATGGTAAGGAGATCCAGTCCCAGGGAGATTTTTGAACACACATACAGACATACAAACAAACAGGGATGATACCCCAAACAAAATCTGAATAGGAATTGCACCAAAAACCAATCTGAATCGGAAATGCATCTTTTTGTATGATCCACACTAAAACTTTGTAACACTGAGACCAGCACCTTGGGGGAACCAGTATCCAGGAAACAGGGACTCCTACACTAAAATCAACAAAAAATTGGAATTTATGTAAAAATACTTGAAAAATGAGCATTTTAGCCAAATGTAACCACATAAATGTGGATCCTAGACATTATACTAACACTGTAGGAGACTGTGAGTACTTCTGTGAACTTTGCAGATTGACTTTTACCCAAAAATTTGCCCTGAGAAGACATGTTCAAATCCTGCATGGACAGAAAATCACCCTATACCAGTGTACCCTCTGTGATAAGCGATATAATCGCATAGACAATGCCAGAACACATGTAAAAACTAAACACAAAGGCCAAGTAATGACGAGAAAAATCACAGAATATAGTATCAAAGAGATGAGCCCTGAGCCATCCCCCACAAAATCAACCTACAAACCATCAAAAATGAAGACCAGACCCTACTATCATCTCCCATATGATGCAAGAGATTATATTTATCAACAAACATTGCTACCAAACCAGAAATATAGGGACCAACCACAGCCTAGCAGCTCTAAATCCACACCCATGCTGGATAACTGCTCCCTGTCTGAACTTGAACTAATGAACAAAGAACTGGTAGCAGAACTAGACCTATCAGATTCAGATGACGACTATGTGCTTGAAGATCACCCTGAAGACTGGCTGATCCTTGACTCTATTGGGAACACTAGTCCCCAGAACAATTAAAACAAAAAGTTACAGAAACTAAACAACCTACAGATGACTCCATTCACCTATGAACTTCATATAAACCAAGACTTCTCCTTGACAATGAAAATTTCCCGATGAAAACTTAGTTGAAACTGCAGTTGGAATTTCAAATACCTTAATAAAATTCAAATATTGGCTCAATAAAGAACAAATAGGCCCAAAACCTTGGTGTTTTAGTACTCTTTCCTCGTGAAATTTTATTTAAAACGACTGTAAAATATAGGTTGCCTGCAAGGAAATCTTGGGTTGCCTTGGGTCGAAATTACGACCTGGCGAGTAGCTAATTTCGAGCCCTGATTCTTAATTAAAATTCTTGAAATGGAGGAATTTTAACACACAGATACGGTCCAATAAGGATTTTTGGGAGTGGGCGGAGCATACGCTACACCAGGCTCTGCGAGCCGGTCGGTGGTACAACGGCAAGTGGTTCCCGAACGAGCGCGGCATGATCGCCGACAGGGTGTCCAGGATGATAGGCTACGCCACCATGAGACAGCTCAGAATTAAACCAGGTAAAATCAAGAGTGGCTCGCAGTCTGCTTAACACCTTTGTGCAGTGTATCCATATTTTATCGTTTGTCGGAATTGATATCAGGCTATATTGTAATTGCCATTACCACACACTTAATGCATTAGTAATGGTCATCTTGCTACCGCAAGGTGAAATATTGTGATGACTTTCATCAGTACGCAAATAGATATTAGTTTCTCAGGTGCCCGTCACACTGAGGGGGCAGCACCTGATGGGCCATAAATTCAATATATATTTTTGTATACTGATGTGCATTATTTAAATGTTACGCAGGTCTCTGTGACTTAATAACCGAAGTGAGACATGTTATTCACGAGTGTAACGTCAAGTACAGAACGCACCACGAAGACACCGCCGACTACGGGATCGGATGGCAGCCGCTCAACGCTAACGGTTCAAACGGGAAGGACGAATACATATACCGGAGTGCGAGCGAACTCGAGGGCTATCCGTACTGGGCCGTGAGTTGACTTCTGTTGAATGCAGTTAGTTGCTGGCCTTCATGGTTACGGTTATCAGATTTGTGTAGCGCCTCTCCGCTGATTTAGCATTGTACCAGAAGTGCTTTACAATGTTCACTTGTGCAAGGCCATTCATGTTGTCGTTCCTTTATGGGGAAGAGCCACCACATCCCAGATCAACTCCCTGGAGACCATTCAGGTGACATGGCAGCTATATTCAGTGCGTCAGCCTGGGGAAACACACACTATTTCTACATTTGCCTTGTTAATCACTCAGCCTGAAATAGTAATCAAGTGACAAAATATACCAATTGATAATGATATTTTTGCTGTATTTATCGGCTAAGTAGATTCCATGAAAAATGGTTTCATAGAACTCAAAATTGGTGAGTTTGGGCCAGACCGATACATTTGTCATTTGTGCATAACGTCAGGTTCGTCAGGCATAGCATTGCCACAGATGCCAAAAACATTGATGCCTTGACCGCCAAGAAAAGAACTGTATTTACCTTTAGCAAATCAATTTAGGTGCATGAATTGTACAGTGGTGGAGGTTACGTGCATTCATTGCGAGGCAGTTATCAAGAGATACAAAAAAACATCAGGAAATTGCATGCAGAACGGTGGACTGACAAGTATACACGCGCCGTGTTCATCGAGTTCACCGTGTACAATGCGCAGGCCAACCTGTTCGTCATCGTCAACATGGTTGCCGAGTTCATTGATGCTGCGGGATACTGGGTCAGCTTCAGGTACATTTCAGTTAGTTCTTAGTTCGAATCAATGTGTGGTGGCTAAAGTTGTTTTTTTAATTCACCCTATTTATTCGAATAAAAGCACCCTTCCCCCATTTACAGAAAGAAAGAAATATTTTTCTCACATTTGTTGACAGTTACAGTTTGTCACATTCTATCAATTACTGAAATCACCACTGGCTGATTTATCTGTGAAGATACTTCATGCTAACTGGTCAGTTGAACATTGTAGAGTTGATCCGGTGAACCTGCTGGGACAGACGGGACCTGCAGGCAACTTTGAGTTTGCCTGTCAACTCGCATTCTGCGGCTGTCTTATCTTCTTCATCGTCAAGGAGATCAGAAACATGCGGCGACTGAGAAGGCAGTACTTCAGAGAGTAAGTTTATAATTCTCTAAAGGCAAAAATCCAACCCCTCGGAGCTCAAGTGATTTTGCAAAACAAAAATAATGGCAGATATAGATACAAAAGTGAATACATTGCATAAGCCTTTTTTATTGGATTGGATTACGTTACCCGCCGCTCCTAAAGTTCACGAATTGCATCCTAACTTTTTCTTGCCTCATCAAACATTATTTGGAAAAAATATATATCAACTTCTTTAGTTTTAACCACAAATACAAAAATCGACAGCAAAGTAATTTTTATCTTTTACCGATTGTAATCCACAAAATAACTTTCAAAAATAGCTTGGGCATTATGCCACCCTTGTGGCACCAGTGAAAGGTATGTCTTCTAAGCAGGATTATGTTATAATGATCTTCCCTGCATGTTTTATTTTTGATCTGTAACTCGCATTGTATTGTATCTCGCAGGTTTTGGAGCTGGATTGAGATTGCTATCATCATCTTGTCGGCGGGCGCCATCGCCATCTACATGTACCGCTTCTTCGAAACTCTCAAGAAGACGGAGGAATTTGAGGTAAATCATCCAAATTGTGTCTTGTAGGAAGAGAGACGATGAAAGTGGTGAAGACTTTTTTCAAAAATAAAATTGGGGGGCCAGTGATTACCCCTGGTCTGGACTTCATGTGATCTTCCTCATGGACTTTTAAAACCAGGGTGGATCTCTCGCCAGCTATCTTTCTTGCTTGTGTATAGTGATCTCACATTTGGTGATGTCACATTTGGTGCTACATCTGCCTTTGCCACCAATGGGGGTGTATACTATTTTTGTGTGTATGACAGGCTGGCTGGGACCTTTTCTCAGATGCATCAGCCAGGACTCGAACTCGAACTCCCGACAAATGGCAAAGACTCTTTCAGATCAGAATATTCAGTTCCCTTAAATTAGCTGAAAACCTTTCCAGCCGCAAGCCAAGTGTTTCTGTCAAGTGTTACTCACCTGTACTCCGAAACCAGAGAACTCACTATGTAGTGCTAGTTATTTTTTACATGGAGGTCCCACCAAGGCCAGAAAACACACTACACAGCAGCAGTTGTTCTTACAGATGAGCACGAGAAACTTGTTTGCCAACAATCTGTGATTTTTATGCTTTTACTCAACTAGCTCTAAGATTAGAAATGTTTTTATCTTTTCAGAAATCTCATGGGAATAAGTACATGAAGTTCCAGTACATCGGATACTGGAATGAAACGTTACTCTATTTCCTGGGCTGGCTCGTCTTCTTGGCGTCGATCAAATTCATCAAGTTACTCAGATTTAACAAAAGGTTTGTTGTACCTCAAACCTGCTTTGAAGTGCAGAAATAAAATAAATAAAAATCTGTGTTGGCCTTAAATCACAGGTGGCTGAACAGAGCAGTGGCTTTTTGGCTCATTTGGTTGGCATAAATGTCAAAGAGCCAATAGAATCATGAATTGTCCGTCATTGTCGTCGTTGTCCTGCGTCGTTGTTGTCGAGCATCGTTGTTGTCTGTGCACTCTCACCCTGAGCACACTATTGGTCATAGAGACTTCATATCTTGCACACTTACGCACCTATGTCCCACCTCAAAGCCTAGCAAAAATTATGTTGCTGTGAGCTTTATTCTCAATTGGCACCCATATTTGTTTTTTTCTGTGAACCTCATTCCTGGACATACAGTTAATGGTACATACTTCATACTTGGCATACTTACATACCCTCTTTATTCCTGTAAAAATTGTATTAATGTCACCTATATTTCCAGTTTGGCAGCCATATTTGTATTTTGTAAATCACATATTAGAGATTTGATCTTAGACATTTTATTTGCATGTGTGGGATATTGTGCCTTTTATTGCCTTAGTTTATGATTGTGCCAAATGAGCTCAGGTCCATCTGGATCTATTTTTACAGCTCCGGCCCAACTCGTACAATGATCCAACCCGTACTATGCTTTTCACACCCAACTTGTACAACGACTAAGGTACTTTCTATCATCTTTGTATTATTCTTAAGTACAAAAAGTTTTTTTATTTTGTCACTTTTGTGCATGTTCATGTTTTACATTAAATTTTAAAATGTTTATGATACAAATCGATTAATTTGAAATTTGTACTCTATAGAAAGCACATACATCATAACATTAAAGTTATATTGCTGAAGTTGATTACAGTCACTTTGAATCTACTTTTATCATAAAAAACTTCTGAGGTGACAAATGTTATTGTTACTCGTAGGAAAGGCCGAGTACAGTGATACGGATTTGAATTAGTTGATAAACATAATTATTTCTGAGATTACTATTGTACGAGTTGGGTTTGTACGAGTTTGGTCGTTCCCATTTTTACTACTGTATATTAGTCATATTGCCTAACAAATTCATCGATTGAATTATAAGGTATGGTACATTGTACCGATTAGGCCACGTGTAGGTAGCAATAACGATAGGCCGCACTGGTTAAATGTCCGGCTTAAATCCGGTTAATATTTTGCTATTGATGTGTGCTATCTGGTTTGGCGTGCAGCCAGCCAAACTTCTCAAATACGTTTTCTCTACAGGATGGGTTTGTTGGCGAATACGTTGAAGAACGGTTCCTACTCGTTCGGAATGTTCGGCATGATGTTCTTCGTCCTGTTCTTCGCCTACGCGCAGTTCTTCTACTTCATCTACCACACGGAACTACAGAACTTCTACACCGTCCTCGCGTCGGCCGAGACCTGCATACAGGTACGTGTGTTCGGGTAGGTGGGATGGGTGGTCTGGGGTGGCGTAGGTGGTATGAGGTGGGGTAGATGGGGTGGGGTCGTTAGGTGAGGTTCGGTAGAAGGGGCTTGGGATGGGGTGGAGTGAGTGTTGTGATGTGGGTAAGTGGTGTGGGGTGGGGTGGCATAGATGCTCTGGGTGGATGGGTAGGTAGGATCATGTAGGTGGTGTGAAATGGTGTGAGGTGGGGTAAATGCTATGGGATGGAGCGGGTAGGTGTGGTGTTGTGGGTGGTAGGGTAGATGAGATTGGTACACAGGAGTCTGGTGGAGTTGAAACATGTTGTACACGGTAAAATATTGTCTCATCGGCTACACAGAAACATTCCGTCGCAAATCAATCGCCAAAAAATAAACATCGTAACTGATATTTATGGACAGTTTGGCTTTTAGGAACCAATGTCAATTTTCACTATTATTATTTACCTATGACGCAATGTCTGCCTTTAAAAATAAATTTAAAAAAACAGAAGGAACATCAAACACTCAAAATCATTGTACTTTTTCAGATGATGCTGGGCAGGTTCAACTTTTTCGCGATGCAGCTGGCGAGTCCATTTCTCGGTCCCTTCTTCTTCTTCATTTACACCATCTCAGTGGCGTATATCCTCATCAACATGTTCCTCACCATCCTCAACGAGTCCTTCGCCTACGTGCGCGATGACCTCTACAACCTCGTCAATGAGCACGAGATGGTCGACTTTGTCCTGGACAAATTTAAGGTAAATTTCCGTCTTCAAGGAATCTTTTGCGATTTGTAAACTACGTATCCTGCGCAAAGCAAACCAAGCAAAGACGTAGAAATTAAATGTTGCTCATTTAAGTTCACAAATGTGTATTTGTGTATTTCTTACGTGCCCGATGACGTCAAAAACACAATCAGTTGCAATGAAATAGTTGACTTTGTGTGTGAGCATCATGTGCATCATGATTTTGATAACGTGATCAATAACAACAGTTTTATGTTTTGGATTTACGGTAAAATGTTATTAAGCTTTTGGTTATGGAATCGGACGATCAGTATATTCATAAGTAAGGACGTACAGATTCAAGTTCGAACACATCATACTCGTGTATTCCTATGCTGTCGGTAGAGATGTCAGGCAAATCTCAATAAATTGCAGTCTCGCCCCAACCAAGGTGTAAAATTGGTACCAGTGAGCACTGGGTGGACAGGTTTGATTGCGCAGCCTTGCATGTTAAGGTGATGGCGCACACCAAGGATTGGTGACTATTCTGCTGGGGTTAAGCTCGAGAACCGCCTATGATTAGCAGTAGAAAACGTGACATATAAGTCACATAACTCTAAATTATATTTCAGACCTGGGCGGGACTGAAGGATAACTCTAACGTCGTGGGGAACCCAATTGACGACACCGAGGCGGAGGAAGATAAACAGCTGCCCTCTGGTGTCATGGAGACGAAGCCTCCACAGGAAGTGGAGGAGACGGGTCTGGACGAGCCGGTCATCCTCAGGGAGTTCCCAAACAAGATGGCGCACTTCCTCGCTGCTATCACCAAGGTGCGAAACAATGGAGGCGTACGCTTCTAATGAAAAAAATTGTGCGCCCATGTGTAGGGTCATAGGACACACTATAAAACTGTGCGCACAGTGTGACGAAGTTTCCGAAGTGTATTTCCACAATACGAAAGTGTTCCAAACACGAACTTATTCCATTTGGAAAGAAACAAAGAATCCTTTACACACAACTATTTATTTGTACTAGACTACCAGAGATACATGTGTGTTCTCTTCAGCTGCTGGCGACCAACTAAGAGCTACAGGGTTGTTGTCAGCTAGAATGCTGCCTGAGATATCATGAATATTCATTAACTAATTAATAGGATCTGCACAGGGATTGTGCGTGCTTGTTCCAATACAGTTCTATTGACGTCTGGAAGATTTACCGAAGTTGGAAATTAGATTAATATTACAATACAGTGTTCTCAATTTGTTGGAAAAAAACCCAATCTAATCATGCATACACTGTAGAGCCACACTGCAGGTTTAATAAGTCATGAGTTTGCACCCCGGCAGCATTGACTCAGCAATTTGTCAAACTTGCTTAAATTCCCTAAAACACTAAAACACTCATAAGTTACAAAAATTAATAAATAAAGTAATTGGCGCTCAGTACATGAGTACACTCATGGTGCTGATGCCAGCCTTGCATCTCTCTCGGTGGTGGGTGGAGGGGGCAGGTGAAAGCCTTGTTTTAGCCATTGTATGCCTCACTACAATGTTTCAAATTTAAGATTTAATCAAGTCATCTCGGAAAGGAGAACTCCACATCTTTAATTCGTATTATTTTGACATTTCAGGTGTATTTTGAGTCTGAGAAGTTCCACGGAAGTTTTGACGCGACGAGGAAGGAGATGTTCAAGGCGATGCTGCAGCAATCCCATGGAAAATACGGCGGACAGAACTACCCGCCACCTTAACACGAACACACAGTATCCAGCCACCTTAATGGAGACGTACACGCGGTGTACCACGGCATTTAATATTTCTTCACTAATAATGGAGATTATAATATTATTTATACAGCATTAAAAACCTTCGTGTTTTATTGATTTTCAGCTTAAAAAGGGCGGGGCTGATATTTTACTTATTTTGTAATTGGAATTTATCCGTGATATATTATAATTTAATTTCTAGTCATCAGCTATTTCGTTTGTTTTGTTCGTTTCATTTTGTTCTTTTTTATTTTATTGGATTTATTTTTACCTTTGTTTTGTTAGTTATGTCTGGTTTGGAAAAGACAAATAGTGACTACATCTGTGCTTGATATTTGGTCAAATATCATCCTCGCAAATGTTAAAATGTTACAAAAAAATTCAAAATTAATTTCCACTTTAGTTTGGCTCATTACAAATTCTACAATTACCAGTTTAAGGGAACGTGGCACAAAAATAGAATTTCGGAAATAATTCTGTGAAAAAAGGCACACAGTTGAAGCCACTATGCTGATAAACGTTAATTTCATCAGGTTAGCTTATGTACATTTGGTGTTTATATTTTGTGTCCTTTTACTTTTTAATTCATTGTTTTGTGTTCATGAATCGCCACACTTTCTTTATTTGCTGGATTACGTTTTCCGCCTCTCCAAGAAATCAAGAATTGTATTTAAAAAAAGAAAGAAATTGAATCAAAATACAAAATCGTAACCTTCAGTCGACTCGTCAAACATCGTTTAGAACCATTATACGTTTGTGTCATGAACTTTAATCAAAAATACAAAAATGTACAATAAATTCTATTTTTAGTTTCATTTATTATTTTTACCGCTGTTCTGTAATAAATCCTCCATTGATACGTAATCCACCAAATGAAAAAGCGTGGCCTAAATTAAATTCAATCAACTGTACAATCCTATTATTTTGAGGGTTCATTTTATTGCAAAAATAAAATTGATCGATACAATATCTGTGAATATTACAAGTGTGATACTTCTATCTTTATTACGGCTGTTTCGTATTTGTCTGATTTATTGGAAATGTTGGAGCTGTTAATATCTTTACAAAAGATCCTTCCGTCTGACATATTAACACGGTTCAATATAAATAGTAGTATTTACAAGAATATTTCTTTATGAAGAATTAAAAAAAACACCTTTTACTACAGTTGGATAATGTTTTATGTTCAAGTACAGAACTTTAAATTTTTAAACAATTTAAAAATTGTTTTTAATTTAAATTGCCAGAATGAAAATTGGTCTCATGCGCATGCGCCATAAATCAGACAAATACGATATTTTGCTCTATATTTGGCTTTATAATGAAACGTATAAAATGTTGACATGAAACTATTGTGATATTAGAACAACTACTTTGTGATATACACCCCAAAATTCTAGTCAAATAAAACATTGCGAAATCAAAAACTAAAAATTGTGAAATTGAAAAGAATTGATTATTTGAATAGGAAAACGTATTTCTACCAACGGTTTTTTTGGCCATTTGTGATGTTTTAATGCTAAAATTTAATCGTGCTTCAATTGTGACATGGAACATTACAAGAACAACATACAATTTGATGATGTTCAAAAGCATTTTCTGTGATATTGTTATTTGAAATAAATTTTTGAACATCAATGTAGACTTGTGTTCACAGAGAGTAAATTGCGAGAGACACACACAGCCACACTGGTAATAGGACAGCTGCTCTATCCCATACATTTAAAGAACCACGCGGGAAGAGCGACCTTGCAGCCGCCACTTAGAGCGGGTGAGCAAGAAACTAGAGCACAAGCGAAACGGTATCAAGACTAATGCTGACCAATAAAGATTTTTCGAAATTCATTTTGCCTAAAAATTTAGGCAAATTAGCCTAATGTTTATACAGTTACTAGTATAATAACTAGCATTAATGCCTAAAAGGAGGACTATTTTTAGTTAATTACTAAACTTTCTCCCTTTCAGGTAACCAATTTTAACCAATGTTTAAAGCTGACGTAGTGCTAAAAAATCTTGAAGACTAAAGCTGCATCCACTACTTTACATAAGAATAGTCTTCTGGAAAAAATTGTAGCAGTAGTTGTCCGTACAGCAAAGCTGTACGCCGCATTTGACTATCTTTTTGAAATCATGTAATTGACATGTATAAATGGCGTACGATTTTGCGCTCGATCTATGCATTCAAGGTTTTTCTTATCTATTTTTGTTTGTCAAATTAGACTTATTAGCGTAAGTAGGTAAACCAAAAATAAGTAAGAAAAAGCTTTGATTTGTCACTTTTTAGAAAGCTACGTTCGCAGGGGAAAAAGAGAAATTCTATTGCTCAGTGGCTAACACCACCAAGTGGCAAATAAAGGTGTATAACGGGTGTTTTACTGAAGTGCTACTGTCAGGATGATGAGGGATGAGATCGTCATTACACTGAGATAAACGCTGGACGCTCCCGCAACGCAGTCTGAAACAGAGAATTGAACGCCGAAATAAAAAAACGTTTCTCGAAATCATTCATTCATTTTTTTTTTTTTTGCCAAAAAATTTAAGCAACTTAGCTTAAGTTTATACAACTTTTCGTAAAATAATAGGTAATTAACTAAAATTGGTGGTTTTAAGTAACCAATTTTAGTTTGCTAAACAGTAAGGGAGTATAAAATTGTTTGCTTATTTGGGCAAATTTGTCTAACATTTTAGCAGGGACGAATTTCGAAAAACCTTGATTGAGCTGCAGTCCAGTTTTCAAAATTATGTTTGCCCACAATTTTGGGCAAATTTGCCGAAATATCCAGATGAATTTATACAGTTTTTAGTAAGCAAACTGATATTGGTGACTAAAAAGCCACTGATTTTAGCAATTAACCTAGGTAGCTTTTAAGGTATTAAAGATAGTTATTTATCGAAAATGTACAAGTGGAATATTTTAAAAGGTTTAGGACGAGTTAGATTTGGAAGAAATGTACGATGTGATTATAAGGTGCTGCCATAATTGTGTTGAGCTGGAATAGACCAGGGACCCAAAGAAAAAAGGACTATGCGACGAAAAGTATTACAGTTTAGCATACAACCACACAGTTTTAGTCATACACTTTGTACCCTACTGGTATTATGCCATTTTAAAGTTCATTTCGGGGTTCATTTTAAAGTAACTCACATCCCTCTTCGTTTAGTATCGGCATGAGCTCCATCCAGAAGTGGCACTGTTTAGCGTACAGTTTGCTGCCCACTGCTGCAGAAAGGTCCGACGCCTCCGAGAGGAACTTGTGGTTTATTTCTAAATATCTCTGCTCGTCAGTCGTGAACCGCGGCCAGTCATTGTCAGGGTTTCTGCAAAATGTTTTAAGTTCCACTCAGTTTATCTTATATAACACTACTTTCAAAAAGGTGTTTTTGGACTTGGGGTTCAATTGTGGGGCCACAAATTACCCTTTTTTGGACTTCGTGTGACTTTCCCCAAGGGTTTTAAAACCAAGGTGGATCTCTCACCCGCACTCTTACTTGCTTCCATGCAGTGATGCAAAGGTCGTTTTCATCAGCTTAACTTCCATTCTTTAAACAGGCAGAATAGCTCAGTTGGCAAGCGCATTTGACTTAGTTACGCCTTCCTGAGCAGCTCACCACTGCATCAGGAATTCAAATCCCAGGTGTAGCATGTGACAGCCAGCCATGCTGAAAACACCCTTACACAGTGTACACCTCGATTGGTGGAAAAGGCAGGTGTAGCACCAGATGTGACCTTTGGCATCACCATAGCCTTACAAGAAAGAGTGCAGGTGAGTTATCCACCCCGGATTTAAAACCTATGGGGAGGGTCAAACGAAGTCCAACACAAGGATAATTAGTGTCCCCACAGATGGATTCTGGTCCAACACATTAAAAAAAAAAAAAATTATTTTACCCATTCTTAGCAAAGTCCGTCCAGTACTTCATGACCTTTTTGCTGACCTCTCTGTCCTCATCATCATAAGCGTTTCGTCTCATAGATGGGTCACCAAACGCATAGTACATCTCATCAGCATGCATCACACCTGGGCAGCAGATGCACACAATTCAAATACTTCATTAAAATATCTAATAATTCAGCAAAAGTATTTTACCAATAAATGGCCCCCTTTTCATGGTATAAAACTTTAAAATTTTCGAAAAAGAAATATCAAAATAGGAAATACATGTAGATCCCCATAATGAGTGAACACAAAATGTTTAAACAGATATTGGGGTTTTGGCAGCCTTCCAGATCAGCAGAGATAACTCACACCAAGATTGGGTGAGTTCTCTGGAGAGTTCCTGACTGGGAAGTTAATAATTGCAAACTGCTTTTGCTATATTATGATCCTGAAAAAGCAATAAATCAAGTGCAATAACTTTTAACTTTGAAAGCTCAGTTAGCTCAGTTGATTTGTGCATTTGACTTAGTCACACCTCGCTGAGCAGCTCACCAATGTATCAGGAGTTCAAATCCTGGCTGATGCATGTGAGAGGAACCCAGCCAGCCATGCCATATACATTTTTATACAGTGTCCACCTCCACTGGGTTAAAAGGCAGGTGTTGCACCGATGTCACATCTTTGGAATCACCACATGCAAGTAAGTCAGAGTGCAGGTGAGAGATCCACCCATGATTTAAAACCCATGTGAAAGTTCACACGAAGTCCAAACAGGTCCCACAAATGGACCCTGGTCCATCAAATTTAAAAAAAAACTTTTACTTTGGAGAAGCCGCACTTACCCAGGTACTCGGGCCAGATGCTGGCCTTGGACCTGTGGGTGTTGTAGTAGGCGTAGACGACCTGCCCCGCCGCGGCATACTCCTGCTGCAGCCGGATGAGTGGACACGAGAAGTTCCGGACACCGTACCCCTCCTCCAGCAACCGGTAGTTCTCAGTCTGAAGCGAAAAATAAATGACTAATCAGTTTTTAGAAATTCATTCATTTTTCTTTAAAATTTAGGCAGATAAAGCCAAAAATACCTGCGGGCTAATTTTACAATGAATTGGACGAAATATAACAGATTTATGGGTAAGCTACCTCATTCGTAGGATCTTTCCAATACGTCAATCTATCCTCTATAGCAGCCAGGGCCACGCTACTCGTTCGCTGAAAACAGTGTAGTACAAAATATGTGAATGGGCAGAGTAAGGTAAATTTGCAAAACTTGAAATGACTTGTAAAGTTGCATTTTTTACTTTAGTAAATAGTGTTAGCTTTTCCACAGTATCTTAGAACTTTAACCAACGGCAGAAAACTATGCCGACTCCGTGATCTGTTATTTTAATTTTAGTACTTTTTGTACGCTGTACACGGCTTAAATACACTGAAATTTTTTCCCAGAAAGTGTCTGAAATGATCTGAAATGGCTTGACTCCACTCTGTCCGACTTGACTCTATTCTGTGTGGTTTGACTCCAATCCGTCAGAAAACAACTGAGCCATCTTAGCAAAACAGAGAGCCTCAGCCCTCTATCAGGCATGTGGCTCAACAAGTACTTTAAACTTACCTTAACTTCTGGATAGTCCAGATGGTGATTAAACAGGCTGGTGATGGTGGTTCTCAGTTCATCCTGATTCATCGAGAATCCGTCAAGTGAGAACACCTCCGGATTAGAGTACAGCATGAACACGCTTCCCTCGTTCTTGTTGAATCCGGCTAGGATTGGACACTTCTTGAACTTGTGTTCTTTCACTAATTGTTTCGGATTATCCCGGATCCACTTTCCATCCACTACCGGTGCCATAGGAGTGTGTTCGCTTCCCACATGCTGAGCCTCCACTATTTCCTCCGGATCCTTATCTCGGAGACACGATGCAATCTGAAATGGAAAGTGTCATAATGGTTGTGCAGCCTTTGTGTGTTTTCGTCCCATAGATGCTCCTTTATACATTCTCATGCGAGCAACCCAATTTATTATCAAACAAATTATCACTCAAAATGTGAGAGCAAGGGTGTACGTGTTTTATCATTTGTGTGCCAGTGTGCATATTCAAGATGTATGCAGCAGATGTCAAAATATCTCAGCATACAGGCCACAGTACTCGAAATAGTCATCCGCACTGATAAGTCAACCTTTATCCGTCGCAGAAAAGAATGTAGAAGTGATAAAAACCAACATGGGATATTTCAAGCGTAATCCACAGAGGGACAACAGGTATGAAACAGTGTACTGGTACGAAGGTAAAAGATTGGCTAATCTGACCTAAGGTGAACCTGTCTGAAACAGTGTACGAGAACGAGGTTCCAGATATTCTACCCTGACTTCAGGTAAACTTATCTGACACAGTGTATGATTTTCCCTATTGTCGAGACTATCTAACTTGCCTTGCTTTGCCTGAACACCTTTATAAGTTGCATTGTTCTTATGTGGGTCTCTCGTTATGCATTCAGGTATCGAGGCAAATGAACATGCTTCGCCTTGAGGGGAAGCACGGGCATTTAATTTGTCTATTTCGTACTTTCTATATTTAGGATGTATTCATGTTCAGATAGAAAGTATGAAATGAACGAATTTAATGCCCGTGAGGGGAAGGTCATTGGACATGCATATCATAATAAAATGGATTATACAACAGAACAAAGATGTTGAATAAAAGGGAGAAGGAATTTCCAGGATCAGCTCCTTGTTTTCTTGCTGAAAGAAGCTGGCATGCACAAGGTAAGTTCGTTCCATTGTCTTGAGTTCATGTTGTTCCGTGGGCTTTGGTGTTGTACACGGGCATTTAATTCGTCCATTTCGTACTTTACATTTGATCATGATTATCTCTTAGAGATTATCATGGCCAAATGTAGAAAGTAAGAACTGGACAAATTTAATGCCCGTGGTGTTGTATGGGCAAATTTGAAGACATTCAAACTATCTAAACTGTAACTACCGGTAATTGAATGCCTTCCAATTTATACCACGGACATTTAATGCGTCCAGTTCGTACTTTCTATTTGATCATGATTACCTCTCTAAGAGATTATGATGGCCCTAATATAGAGAGTACGAAATAGACAAATTAAATGCCCGTGATTTCTCCATACAACATAAAAGCCCGTGTGTTTTTCCGGTGGTAAAGTCGGAATTTTGTGCTGTGTTTGAAGTTACAATATGTTTATGACCACGTGCGTTCAACATGTTTTCTACCATGATTAATATTTTACGATGTCGGCGAGATATAGTATGATGTTCTTGCCGGTGGTAACAGAGACAAACAGCTGGTTTAAATATGAAACTTTATTTGAGCGCCCATTGCTCCATGCTTGATTCCAGTGACCACCAGAAGGCCAACCCAGTCATCACGTGACATACGTATATATTATTTCGTTACTATACAGTTTACATAACTAAACGATATCATTACATCTCCCCTGTAACAAAAGAAAGGATAATATTACAGAATTCAAATAAATGTAAAATAAATAAATAAATGCGATGTAAATGGTTGCAAATACACGTTCTGGCTTTGAACGCTTGCTACAAATAAACAGACAGATCTGTGACCATACAGACATGATCGTCAATGAGACCGTTTATAATACTGGAGTAACACAATGAAATGCAAGTTGAAATAAACAATTAATGCCTTGAATTTATGACTTTGCGTGATGAATACAGTGTATAAAAATGGTGTGCCCATTTGTAATTATACAAAGTTCACTTGATATGTGTATGTATGATTACATAGCATTGGAAAAGCCATAAATTCTGCAATAAATTAAATAAATAAAATAAAGATGGAATCGAGTCCTTATTAACTAAGCGCACTTTTGAAAACTTATATACAGATACACAATGCGGTTAGTGTCTATGGATCTGTTGAACAGATCTGAAAGTTCAAATCAATCACAAATTAACTCCTGTCATCTTGACTTCTTGATATTCTGATCTATCTCCTCCCCAGAAAGGAAAATGGCATCTTCGCTGTCTTGGAGAATGGATACATCACAGTCACATACAGCTATAATGAAGACACATTGCTCAAATGTTTGTAAACATTTGGATAATTACACAATAAAAACACTATAATGACAACACACATATAGGAATTAATATTATGATGTGACATGATAATCTAATAAGCGTTTACAAATCTAATCAGTTAGGTGGAACAACTGATCGTCCTGACCTTGTTACTTTGTTATTGTTGAAGGATTCGTAAACATTAGCACTTTCCCAATCAAAAGTGGGTGTGTTGATTGGAACACTGATTGTATCCGGCATCTTGACAGATATGTAACTGAATTGAAAACTGGAAAGACAGAGTCGTTACTCAACTGGAAAAATTTTATAAATCACAGAATAGACATAAATATGCAAATATGTTCAAAATTGCATTACAAACACTGATAATTGACCATGATAAATCAAAACCTTGACCAGATCTTGATAAAACAATGAGAAAGTGACTTTTGAAAGTTGATAATTACAATGAAAAGGTCACAATGTAAACATGCAGCTGTTGCTTTTGGAAGAAATTTTACTTCAGCTGTAAAATGCATATAACTGCAAATTTTGCAAAAATAAAATTTTGTGGTGTTAGGAAACACCCAACCAAATGAAGATTAAGCCTTTAGAAAGGCTAAAGTAACTATATATCAACTGGAATGACAGTGGAAATGAAGCAAAATTCAAACAGGAAGTAGATCTCAGCCATATTGGTGTTGTGCAGAAATAGCGAAAATCATGAAGAAGAAGCAGCTGAAATGATTCATTTCTGCCTTAAAAGTAAAAAAATCCATAAAATGACAATACTTGCACAGAAATATGATGAAGGTGCTCCTATAAATAGCTGAAACAAAGTTCAGATGGTTTCTATCCACAAAAACAACTTAAAAATTCGAAATAAATGATGCAAGGCCAAGGCCACATTTTGAAAAGTAGCATCGTTCCACCATGTTGAAATTTCAATATCCTCACTTCAATTAATTTTCACAGTCAAACAAGGCTCCACCATTGTCTAAAGATATTACCAACTGTTTCCCTGATGGCTCCTTTAGTTACTTCTGACACCATGTGATGTTCTTGCCGGTGGTAACAGAGACAAACAGCTGGTTTACTTATGAAACTTTATTTGAGCTTCCATTGCTCCATGCTCAATTCTAGTGACCACCAGAGGGCCAACCACGTGACATATGTACAGATGTATTATTCCGCTACTATGCACTTTACATAACTAAACATTACAAATAGTGCATCAAAAAAAAAACAGCGTGAAATTCCTTCGTTCTCTCCTTTGTTCTCTTCGTTTCCAAAATGATACGATTTCTTTCTACTGGTTTTACAGACAAAGTAACGTTGATCAACTGGGGTAAAGTTTGGTTTATTCTGGTACAGTATGATCATCCAACCGGCATATTGATGGGCGACTGCGCCTTCCAAGTTGTACATCGGTGTGATTGTGGTGTAAGTACCAGATAGTTAATGTTCATCCAAATTTCAGAATTTTTGACCAGGTTTTTAACTTGAACTAGAAATCAGAGTTTAAATTGGTGTATGGCTTGTATCTTTCAGGCCGGAACCAGGATTTCCCGTAAAGGGGGGGGGGGATTGTGCCTCTTGTTCCCTCCCCTGGATCCGCCAATGTCTTTACACAGGAAACATCGGATTAAAAGAAGAAAATCACAGCTGGTATTGCATTACACTTTGTGTGTTGTATTAAAATGTGTGTACATGATTGCCATGTTTTTCTCCGTAGGCTTGCTTGGCCACTCCCTATTTGAAAGACGGAGCTCCAACCGACAGGATAAGGGAGGACGAGGTGGTAGGACGGCCGGCGCCTCCGAAATCTACGGAGGACGGAAAGGTTCGGAACATAATTTCTTTCTATTTTCTACGATTTTTGTCGACTGACGGATTCATTTTTATTGGACCACTGGTACCACCCTGTTTGGACTTGAAGGACATGTCCTTTTCTTTAAGACATTACCTAGCCGATTTATTTTTTTCACGGATAATGTGTTTTGATTTATTCCATTCAATATTTTTGTGTTTTTACTTATTAAATTGTGGAAAATAAATGGCGTAATGGGACTATTAATTTTTTTTTTAGAAACAAAAAATTGGCAAGATGATATCTTTCAAAAATGTAACAAAGCCAATATAAACTCAGTGCTTTTACATACATAGTTCAGGGCTCGAATTAGTGAGAAAGTCAAGGTTGCTGCCTGCAAGGCAACCTCACTCGAAAATTAGGTTGCCCAAGACAAATCTAGGTAGTCCTGATTTACTACTCATTAAAATCATTGTAAAATTAGGGTTGCCCTGCAGGGTAAAATCTTGGGTTGCCCGAGACAATTTCAGATCGGAATTTCGACCGGGCGAGTCACTAATTCGAGCCGTGATAGTTTGATATATAATTTGAATTAACTAACGAATCCAAGTCTAGATAAGCTTGAGAATAGTATATCGATTGCCTCTTTTTATCATTTTATCAGAAAGCTGCGTTTGAAGAAGCCAAAGCCGAATTTTACGAGGTGAGAGACGCGGCTGAGGGGAGAGGAGCCAAAGTGGTCACTAAGTTAGATGAAGTTCGAGAGTTTGATAAAGAGCAATAAAATACCAAAATCAACCCAGTCCAGCTATATTGGAGACTTTCGACATAATATTATCTAAAATTATTAATAATAATAACAATATTAATTAATATTATCTAAAACTTTTCAACATCACTGATTCATGATAATGTTACCTGAAAAATATTTATGAGAGTTTGAGATGAAATGATTACTTCTGCCCTTAGCTGGTACTCCAGAAAAAGCTGGCACTTTCGAGGATCGACTGCACGCGCAGGATAGATTTTATTAGTGTACCATTTTAATATTCTAACTTAGTTATTTTCGCTAAATTCCTTTAAATTACCAAATTGTAAAATTGTGCAAATTTGAAAACAATATAAGAGATGTAATAAATACCCAGCTTACTGCTTTAATATGGCTTTGTTACTTCCTCTTTAAACGAATCTATTTTATAAATGGTATAAATAAATAAACACTAGTACTATTTGTAAACTATAACCATAATTCAGAAAAATATTCTTCTAAAAATCTGGATTTCAAGAAAGAGAAAGTGAGTTAACCTGAAGCTACACCATGTTATTCAACCATTTCATAACATTCGTTTCAAATTGTGTACATGAGGGTACACAAGGGACCTCCCGTAAGGTGCCGTGAAACTTCTGATGCGAATTCCGTGTGCTGTGTGGCCAATGACGTGAAACTAAACTAAGTCAGTAGGGAAGAAATCTCGAGTGGTGGTTTTTCTGTGTCAGAACATGACGAGTTCCGATAGGTCCGAGATATTGTTCTTACACAGAAAAATCATGTACGAGTGATTTGTTTTGCTTAATTTACTCCCCTGAACTCACTGATGAATAGAAGCGGGTCACTCATGAATGGACTGACAACATTATTTAAAGAATGAACACTTTCAAAAAGAATACACAGTTAACGCAACATTCTTAAAAAGAATTGCTCTGCAAGAACAAAAGACTTCATCATTAAAGTAAATTTAAATGGAAAGAAAAATGTGGTTTTCATTGTGTTTAATTCCCCAGATACAACAATACAATACAATCCATGAAATGTATCATTCCAGCGCAAGCTGTAGTCTGCTGATGTGTAGCTTTCAAGCTCCCATACCTTCGTTTATCTGGTCCATGTGCTGGGCCAGCTCAGCGATGTCTGACATGCTCTTACGAACATCTTCCATCTGAAATATAACACAAACACATGTAAAAAGGTACCTTTAGTTAAAATTTCTATTGTTCCTAACCACTGTTCGTGTCTGTCTGTCTGTCTGTCTGTCTGTCTGTCTGTCTGTCTCTCTCTCTCTCTCTCTCTCTCTCTCTCTCTCTCTTTCGTTTCCGGTGCTGTTGTGTGCTGACATGTGTGTTCGGGCGTTCTGCTGAGTTGACCTGAATGGCTTCGGACGTGATTTTCATGCAATAAATTTATTTTTATGCCTTTGTCTGTTGTACAAAGATTAACATAAAAAGTCTTCATTCACCTGGTTTTCGTCATCGTCGTAATATGGATTCTTTTTACCGGATATAGCAACTTCGTCCTCGTCCATGACGTCCGTCTGAAGCTTAACGGACGTTTCTATTCTCTTTTTGAAGTAGCTCACACTCGTACAGTTCTACAAAAGACGAATGCATTGAAAAACATAAGGATACCAAATACTACCAGACGTTCATTTTAGTCTTTTTTGCTTTGTTATAATTTATTTTCTTTCGAATGAAAGGCTAAGTGGTCTTCAGCTTAAAACAACAAACTTCGGTTCATCCAGGATAGCGGCACATAATGACGTCATAACGTTACCACATGACGCTAGAAACGGTGTTGTCACATTCTCACATTCGAAAGACATTCGAAAGACAACTCATTGTTATATTTTTTAATTCAAACTACGTAAATCAATTCTATTGAATAAAAGTTCCTCTATCTCTGATTTGTATCAAATTGGGTAAATTCACTGTTTTTTTATTTTATTTTACTCATTAAAAATCTGGGTGGTAAAAAATCAAACCTTCAGCTTTGAATTCATGCTTACATTTTAAACCAATTAGAAAAAATGCAAAAATTCAAATTTAAATAAAAAACTAAGGTTGAATACCCAGAAAACTTTGCCAAATCCCTTTTTTGGTTTAAAATAATAATCAAATCAACAAGTGACATCATGTCATTTTTAAGTGAACCTAACTGATTATCTGGGATAATCAGGGGGCATAATCAAACGCAGCTGATCACCGAGCTATCAGCCAATAATTCAAGCCATACCTCGACTGGGTTTCCTTCCTGCCTAATTTGAAGATTAAAAACATTTTTTTTCATTCTCTAGCTAAGTTTGTGAAGCACATGTGGGCAACATTTCATGAAGATGAAATGGACAGTTTACTTACACTAAGCTGTCTCCTTCAAAATGCATTGCATCAAGTTTACTATTCTGCTTAAAAAAAATAATGACTCGGTGCACTTACATAAATTTTTCAATGCAATACATAATAATTTTACCTGGAGAATGGGTAGAAAACTGTCTCTTATAATAGATGCTACTATATTCAACTATCATCTACTGCACATATCCACATGGTACTGCCATTTTTAACGATCTGCGGCCTGTACAAACAATTTCCCGCGCGTTTGATAATGCCCCTTGATAATACAAAACTTGGTCTCTCATCCTGCAGTCACACCCTCCGACTATCGCGTAGTTTCGATAGCTGGTTTCCACGCGTACCCCTGGTATTCGATGGAAAATGGATTCCACATTATCTCTGTCAGAAACGTAAACATTTGTAAGTTAACAAATTAAGCTGAAATTTCCAGTTGTACAGTCAAGCATTTCGAATTAACAAAAAAGATAATACCTACTAAATTAGTGAATATCAGGACAGAGAAAGGAAATGAAACATCACATTGCAATGCATTTCCAGTTAACCTATACTTTCTTCTGTACAGCTCCCAAAATGTTAGTCTTGATGTTAAACTGTTTAACTGAATAATCCACAACTTTGGAGAGTTTGTGACCAAATTTAACGAAATTTTCAATCATCCAGTGTCAGCAGAGGATGAGAATCCTATCAGTTTTGGAACAATAGAGGTTTTTCTTAATTCGAACTCTATCTAATTCATCTAATTCGTCTAATTCATCTAATTGGATAGGATTGGTCATACCATTCTTAGTAAATTTAAGGATTTGTTATACCACTTTTAGTAAATTTCATTAAAAGTTTAACCATTTTCAGTTATTTTACCAATACTGATGTACTAATAATAGTAATCCTACTTATCCTGCACTTTCCAATTTAGATCAATTAGACAAATTTGATGAATTAGACAAATTAAACAAATTTGATGAATTAGACAAAATCGAATTTGAAGTTGGAAAGACCTCTAATAGCATACACCAAAAACACGCTGTGAATTTTTTTTTTTTTTTTTCTTTGTTCTCAACGTTTCCATATTGATAGGCTGAGAATAATCTAACGAAGAGGAGTATCACTTCGTTTACGCCCTTGTCCAAGAAGGGAATTTGTGACGAATACCTTCAAATAACAATTTTACCAGAGTACAAAATATACATGGGATTTTTCGTCCGTCAAGTGGTGCACCCTAACGCCCGAAAGGAAAGCCCCTTGAGCTTACCATAAGAGAAGTCCAACATGTCATCACAATTATCACTTGTGATGGAAGGATGACACTATCCCTTATTCAATGAAAATTGTGACTTACAGTAGTAGAGATGTGGTTTGATGAGATACGCGATGTTTCCAGTACAACATTCACAGTGACGTTTGAAGAAGGAGTCTCCCGAGCGACCGGCTGACATCACCTCCGTGCTGTCCCAACAGTTTCCGCTACATCTGGAAATATCCAGTCAGAAACAAAGTGTAGGTTACCAAACGTGATATTAGCTTAGTCATTGTAAAAAGACTAGAACGACAGTCTCTAGACTTTTGAGATAATTTATTGACTCTTGCTACAAATGCGTGTAGTCTCTGAGAAGGTGTACTTTGAACTGAATAATTAAAGATGGCTACCAAGATAATTATCAGGGGCGGATCCAGGATTTTCCGTTGGGGGGGCGCCACCCCCTATTTTTGCCAAAAAATTTAGCAGAAAGTGCATGAAAACGAAGAAAATTTGGGCCGTTGGGGGGGGGCATGTGCTGGCGGCGCCCCCTAGATCCGCCAATGATTATGATGCTAATGTGTAACTCTAATTAACACATAGGTTAGTCTGTAGACTGTCACATGATTGTAGGTGCAGCTGTAGGGCGGGAAGCCTATGGCACCCCTGGTGTTAACTCTAACTGCAGTCTTTAGACTACAGCGCTCCTGGTGGTAACTCTGACCGAAGTCCAGTCCTTTGACAGTCATCAATGGGGTACAAAGTGTAACAAGAAACAAGAAAAGTGTAACAAGAAAAGCGCGATTTTATAGCCATAGCTATGTGATGTTGTGTTGAACTGCAATGGTAAAGCATAGTAGTTTTCCACGACCCAACAATTGTGGCAGCGCCTAAAGGGCAATAAATGCACGGCAAAACGGGATATTATCTTGTATATAAATTTACCTCTTTTTTAATTAACTCGACACAAAATAGATTTTTGTGTACATGTATGATAAACAACATTTTCACTAAACGTAAGATTTAAAATTTAAATTATTATAAATGTTTGCTTTACTTGTGATAAGTTAAGACCAGTGGTACAATAGGCCTACTTGCAAATGCAATATCCTATCATCCCTCATAATGGAATAACTCAAATTGTGTTTACAAAGAAACGAATCGACAATCCCTGCATGTGCTTTTCGAAAATCAAGAGCTAATCCATTTCACGAAAGTGGTATGAATTGTGTTCACAGGGGTAGGGAGTTCCCATAAGGTTCCGTGTTAAAAGTTCTGATACGATTTTGTGTACTGCATTGTGTACTGCCTCCATGCTCTACAGTTAAAGTAGTAGACTGTCTTGCCATTAGGTGTCGTAACTGGCGGACTGTTGAATTGTGCAGACCATTACCATCCTACAGTGCATTGATAACACTCTTCAATCATTATTCAACAAGAATGCCTTCCAATCAAAGACCGAACCGCCCGCTTTGCAAATAGTCATTAAAACGCAAATAGCAACTAAAATGCAAATAGTTATTAAAACATGAAAAAAATTGCAAAAATCTAGAAATATGACATTCAAGTGACCTTGACCTTCAAATGACTTTGACTTATATTTTACCCTTGCCCCTATTTACTTGTCTCAAACATCATAACATGTGATATTAGCAGACAACACTAAAAAAATGACACTTTTTATTGCTGCGACCTGAACTTGACCCAATGACCTTAATACTTAAACTTGACCTAGATATTATGAAGATGTACCACCATATGAAAAATTAAGTTTTTAGGTCAAGCAGTTCAAAAGTTATAGCCCGGATAGACACACACACACACACAAACACATAGACACACAGACACACACACAGACATGACTGAAAACATTACCTTCCAGCATACGCTGGCGGTAACTAGTTTAGTCTACTTTAGTTTACAAATGTCACATATTTTTCATGTATATAAGTATTATTCAAGTTCATTAAATGTCAGCTTTGGTAAAAGCTTAGGCCAGATTTGAACACTGTATCTAACGACAGATTTGTCTGGGCTAAAAGATAAAGGGAACAGAGAGAAAAGCAAAACGTAAAGACAAAACGTAATGACGAAAAAGAGACAGAAAATGTTTGAATGGTTTCGAAACAGATAAATTAAGTGAACTGGTCATTGTCTTTCCGTTAAAGAGCGTTATAGTTGGGTGTAATTTCTATCATTTTGGAACAATAGCGCATCAAAAGTTTAGCGCGAAATAATTTCGTTCTGTCTTTTGTTCTCTTCGATTTCAAAATGATAGGAATTTCAGGTTATGTTTTTCAAATGCTTTTGTCTTACTCACCCTTTTCATCGCTTCGATGAAATGAGAGCTGCTGCCGATCAGCAGAATTTATGTCATCCACGGGCAAAACTATGGGAGCTTCATCATCAGGGTTCTGCATTGGGTTACTAGCCTCACCGGTACCGGCATCGTCATCGCCGTCACCACCGTCGTTGTAGCCGTCATCACCGTCGTTGTCACCATTGTCGTTGTCATCGTTGTTATTAAAGGATTCAACGACGTTGTCAGGAGGGTTGTCGTGCAAGGCATTTGATCCGACTGAACGCGGTCCAGGATACCACCGTGAGCACGCCCAATACACAGGGTCACGGCCACACACTAGGCTAACAGCAACCTCATGGTCAAACCTTTGCGGACGGATGATTAAATGTGTCTTTTCGACTCAAGATTAAAAAGCTTCCAAGACACGTATCACATTCAACTCCTAAAATTCACGTTTAGAAACGTGTAGAACACAAGAGGGAACCAAAGAATTCCATGTCGCGCATTTGATGTGGTGTTTTTCAAAATTGATATGGATTTCAGGAGTTGCACTTCAAGTCATAATTTTATTTTATCTTACGTGGTTTCGGTCAGAAGATCAAAGTGAATATATATTTGATTTGTTGGTTGTAAAAGGAAAAAGACGTGTAAGATTACGTTTTTTGACGGAACAATAAGTATAAATTATAATTTATGTCATTCAGTGAAAAATATATTGTAAGCTTTTGAATTTTAAATCCAGTCTAACTAATCAGTTTGTGAGAAATACAATATTACAAACACAAATTCTTTAATACATAGAATATAGAGAAATACATAAAGAAAAGTATGTACTTACTGCGGTGTCGAGACTTGTTTTTAGTAAATCGTTCCAACAAGTGATTGATAGGGATTGTCCAACTGTTGACGCAACATCATTTATAAGTGTCGCCAGTTACTTGTTATTGTCTTTACTTATTGGCTGCGGCAAAACGGGTAAGGAATTTTCTTATCTGGTAAAAGGGGTGAAGATAACCAGATACACAAAAATAGTATTAAAACTTTAACACGGTACTTTATAAGAGCTTCCGATACGATTTCTGTGTATTGAACTTCATTCAAGGTTTTTCCAAATTATTTTCTCTGCCTAATTGATGGCCATGATATTGATAACAAACTATTTCTTGAAATCGAACTAGTTTTGTATATTTCAAAATGTTGTAACAAACAAATTATTGATATTATTTGTATGAGTAAATATCAATAAATAATATATTTACTATTTCTAGTTACAGTGAAATATTCAAAAATTACATAAGAAACTAGAAATAGGAAATGAAATTAGCCTAAATTAGGCAGATTAGGCAGGGCATGAATTAGGAAACTCTACTACCACGGTATGGACTTTTTTCAGATTTTCCTGACTTTTGACTTTTGGCGTTTTCCTGTTCTAACTCACTTTTACAACTCTTTTGTTGTTGTGCAAACAAAAAAGGCAAAATATTTCATTGTTGCAAATTTTAAAATTTCTCAGTACACGGAATTCGTATCAGAAGTTTAACAATACACACCAAAAGCACAGCGTGAATTTCTTTCGTTCTTTCCTTTGTTCTCTTCGTTTCCAAAAATAGTACGATTTCTGTGTACTGATAATTAACTGTTAAAGTGATACATTCTATTGTATTTTTTGCAGGTCGTCTCCTGAGACAATTATTCTGCATGATACAAATGAAATTTTATGATTCTCCTTGGTGATGATTGGGCTACTCGTTTCATCCCTCGTAAAGCTGCAGTAAATCAAACGACAAACAATTCTATTTCATTTCAAAGAATTATTGAACTTGTGAGTTCAACCGGAATTTTCACTTGGACTATTTTTCTATTTTGGCATCAACAATTGTTGTCATTTCAATACAATGTTGGACTCTCAAACATATGTCGCGATCTGAAGACAATAAAGAATTCACGATGTGTTGTCTCGTACCAACAATGATTTTTTTCAGAGCTGTTTTGGCTGTTTTAATCTTCAATGCACAAATTGGACAAAACGTTTACTTTTTCACTTTTCCTTCCATCGTCTCTTCAGACAACTGATGGGTATTGTTGCTGCAGATGCTAAAATGACGTACCTGACGTATAACAAGATTTGTCTCTAAGTAAACTACATTTAACATTATGAATACATGATTGCGAATTGGCCATCCATTTTAGTTCTTAAGAAATAATCGGCCATCCTAAATCCTGAAATTTCTATTAAAAGTTTCACCTGAAGAACAAAAGAGGAAGCAAAAGAATTCCACCCTGTGCTTTTGATGCGCTATTGTTTCAAAACTAATAGAATTTCAGGATTTGCCTTTTCTTATTTGGCATTTGCTCTTGAACAGTATATAATACAGTAATGTTTATTTTGGTTTCTTGTTTTACCAAAATCAAAAGGATCTTATGAAGAAAATATTAAAACATAACACACAAACTTTGAATACATATCAGATTTATTGCTCGTCATGTACTACGTGGACTACCTAGCTGCAGGGACATGCACCTTCCCTTGAGTGTGAAATTTTTTTCAGTAGAGTACGAAGTGTAGCGTGTTTTTATTGCCCGTGTATTTACTGTGGGCTGCAGAAAGCGCCCATGTTTTATCATTGCAGATCAGCACACCATCACACACCATCACACAATTTTAACTCTAAAACACGTTTTGTATGTCACACTTTGTAACCTACTGTACAACAAAAGAATTCCACACCGTGCTTTTACGATCATCACTAGCACGGTACGAAATTCTATTGTGCTGAAACCTTTTAAAAGGTGTAAGAACTTCAGGTGCCGCCTTTACGTTAGACGTGACGGCGAAAACTTTGGAAAACTTGGAAAACTTGGATCTTTGAAAATATTCTCAAGAAGTTATTGTCTACTTAGGAAGTTATTGTCTACTTAGGAATAACTTAAACAACAACATAGGTAAAGCATCATTCGTAGAATAGTTTTCTCTTTTGAAAAAACAATACTAAGGGTTATGCAAAGGTTGCCAAATGTGGTTATATAGCTCAGATAATGAAATTACTATTAAAACTTTAGCGCCCCGAAACAATTGAATTGGCGCTTAACTTTTGATAGTAATTCATGAACTTGCACAGGTAAGTTGACTGCAGTGCACAAGAGAGAGTATTACCCCACAAAAGCGCACTTTGTCAAGGGGCCAAAACCGGGGATTTTTTCAGTGGGGTAATACTCTCTCACAAGTTGCTGGTAGACTCTGCGATGTAGCAAAACCACGGTCACTCGGTTTTTAAATAGCCAAGAGAACTAACAATGGAATCCAAAAATCCGTTTTATGTTGACAGGAAGAGTAAATTGCCACATTTAGACTTCTTCCTTAGTTGTACAAGTCAATACACTTGACCTAAATTATGTTTCATAATGAATTGCCTGTATTTTTCATTATTGAATTGCAATATCAAAATACAGAATATATATTCCTCTGTTGGGATTTTGATGCTTTTGATGATCCAAATTACTAGAAATTATGTCAAGGATGCATAGAATTTGTGACAAAACTTCAGTAGGGTTCTTGGAATGAGTCCTTATTAGTGATTTTGTCCAATCGTTTGCTAACAGCTTGATGTCCAGAATGATTGCGTTAGTTCAGTGCCATTGTCGGCTATCCGCCCCATCTGTTGACAACAATCCCTTGAGAACGCAGCGCCCTCTCTATTGCAACGTTATACTCTGCAGCTCGCATCAGCAACGCCATCTGTACAGAAAAAAGAGACTTATTTGAAGCAAAGACGTCTGCAGTGAATTAACGTGTTACTCAAAAAGGACCTAGAAAAGGGATAATTTGGCCTCTACACTACTGATAAACATTTGCGATAGCTTGCATAACTGATAGAATTAAGTTGACTTGATGAATGTTTTCCAGGATGGAATGAAAGAGCCTGCAAAGTGATTTGTGTTGGCAAACTGACTGCACTAGCTGATTGGCTGACAGAAGAGATGCGCTGCCATGACTGGTACGTATGGAAATAACCCCTAGACCAAATTATTTTCGTTTATCTGCGTACTAATGCCCTCACCTCTAGGTGTGATTAAAAGATACTTGCATCTTGCAGATCATGAAATTACTGTCAAAACTTTAGCGTCAACTGAATTGAATGAGCTCAGCATGAAATTCAAGTGTTGAGGGGTGTCAAACTTTTAATAGTTATCAATAGAGAACACTCATTAGAAGGAGCGCGGTCCTAATGTCTGTCACAAATCGAGAATCCCCGTTGATGGCCTATGGAACATGCATTGAGGGCGGCACCTTCTAGTGCGAAATCCCCATACAGTGACAAATATATTGGGTGTTTTGTAACGTTTCATGACCTGTTATGCTTACACTACAACTGTTCAATTATAAGTGTTCAATCCTGAGTGCTTTTTACCTTTTCAGAGTGAGATTTTGGCGGAGGATTTGTAAGACCTGGAACTCGAGAACCGTCTACCGTAATGCGATGATCACTGACGCTTCCGTCACAATTCTACAAAAATAACGACAGAAATAAATGGCAATTCTGACTCATATATTTTTTTGAATATTTTATTCGTTGTTTACATTACAATATTTCAATAAGCCCACTTTTAGGGATGACATTTTAAAAATGGGATTGCTGAAATATTGTTATCATGGTAAATAATAATATAAACAATATAAAAATATTTGATTAATCTTTTAGATGGGACAGGCCTACTGTAATTATGTCAAAAGCCCCTGTTTGGCACAAAAAGAAAAATTTAATATATTGTCTGAACATTTTGACAATTTCAAAAATGTCCAGGGCAAATCAATCCTCATCAGCATAAGAATTTAATGTGTCCTGACAATGAAAATGTGGAACATTTATAAAATATTTCAGCAAGGTGAGAAACAATAGGTCTGTTTTTATTCCTCAGATTCTAAAATTCCTATCAGTTCGAAAACAATAGTACATCCAAAGAACAAAGTGGGATTCTTTAGTTTCTCTTTTAGTTTCTGTATGTTTTGAAAATAATAGGAATTTCAGGATTTGTACTTTTTCGTATAATAGAGGACATTATAACATACAGAAAATTTAACTTTTATCATCTTTAAGAAAACTGCGCTAGAGAGATGTCAATGATGTCAACTACAGATGTCAACTTCAATGATCGTCTTTGGTAAATTCACACAATTAAGCTGAAGCACCTCAACGTTCGAGAAAATATCAATACAAAATATCTTCCTCAGTCCAAAACACTGAGCAGCTTTGTGCAGCTTCAGTTCGTCTCTAGACGGTTGTTTTACGGAAGATTAACCCGTGAGAGTGGAATTAGTGTTGTCCTCGAAGCACTCTAGTCTGTGACATTATTCGCTTTGACCTTTCAGTTTCAACGTGAATGTTGGAATCAACATGATAGGGCCACGTGGAAAACGCCAGTGTACAGAAGAAAAATAAAAAGGGGATATTCTGTTGATTGATGATAGTTCTTATTAAGTTATCGAACGTTATCCTGGTAAAATCCAAAAATGAAACAAGAAAGTGTGAAGTACACAATGCTGCAACATTGTCTTGCATGAATGAACCTCGTCGTGTGTCAGTGCCGCGCCTAGATAGTTAATCTTTTGTTCAATTGTTCTATTGATGCACGTTATAACTTACAAAATCTATCTCATATTTTTTATCGGTGTACCACCTATCTAAAACTCTGTTGTAGCAACAATTATTATTTGTCTGAGTAAATTGTAAAATTAACGGACGAAATGTTAAAGGTAGAACAAGTACAAACGGAGAAAGGAACACGGAGAAGAAATCCATGTGTGAAAAGGACTAGAACGACAGTCTCTAGACTTTTGATAGGTTTATTAACTCAAGTATAACATATATACATGTAGTCTCAATGGAGGTGCAATTTGAACTGAAGGAAATTGCTGCTAATGATGCTATGTGTAACTCTCATTAACCAATCGCAAAATCTCTAGACTGTCAGTGACTGCAGCTGCAGGTGTAATGCGGGAAGCCTGCAGCGCCCCTGGTGTTAACTCTGACCATAGTCCTTTGACATAAATAGGTAAAAAGTAGAACTTACGTAGCACCCGCACCCATGAGCGAGTCTGATGACGTATGTGTTATCCATAAGCGGGTCCGGCAGTTGTTCGACCCCGTAACTAAACGGCGACAAACGTACCACGACTACAGTGCACAAAAATCGTGTCAGAATTTTAGCACGGTACCTGTAAGCTTTTTCATATTCCCCTATGTACACAATTGTTAATATTTTTGTGTAATGCCGAATAGAATGAAAGTTATATCAGTAATGAAGTGTTCTTAAGCATAGAGTGGAAAGTATTTATAGCTGTAGTTTCTAAATTTCTAAAAATAGCTTTAAGGGCTGATAAAAGAGACAAACACATCTTTTTGTTCAATTAATCAGAATCTATCGATTTGACAGAAATTGAAAATACCCAACAAAAAGAATTTACCTTCCTCGATCTTGTCAAAATGTACTTACAGCAGTAAGGATTAGGGTACCACACAGCTTGTAATCTGCTTCTGCAGGTCTGACAATCTCTGTTGTAATTACTAATACTGAGAGATGTAGAAACGTTATCATGACTTGTGCCACAGCATCCGTAACAACTGCAAAGTAATATTATCTGATAAAGGATAAGGTTAGAAAGGCAACATGCAGCATTGGCAACTTTTTAAAATTTTTGCTGGACCAGTGTCCATTTGTGTGGCACCTGGTTGCCCCTGCCTTGGACTTATCATGGATTTCAAAGCTAGGGTTGATTTCTCTTGATGTTCAACGTGCTTCGGGTGTTGTAATTTCGTGTAATTTTCAGTCCGCTTTGAAATCCCGGATAAACTATTGCAATGTTATACATCGACCAGAGAGATAACATTACATTCTGGTTATTGTTTATTTATTCTGGTCCCTTGTGAGTGTTTATTGACAAATAATGATCTCTAATTTTCAGTATTTGATATGAAGGTAAATAAATCTTTGAAATTGATTTATTAAGACATGAGTAATTCCAGTAATGATTGATTTTGACGGTAAGTAAAAGATTTGTACACACCTGGACCAACTGGGTCTCCACACCCCGCAGTCTCCCATGAAAGAAACTCCCGGCGGACTAGCTGGAAGGTACGGGAGATACGCCCAGTGCCAGCCTCCATGGTGAGCCATGCAGTCAGATACTACAATAAGAAGTGCTTAAACTTATATTAACTACAAAGGATAAGGAATCTTTCACGCATTTGGAAAAGTATAAATTAATGGTACTCAGTAATTTAAAGTATTAAGTAATTTACTAATTAGATAACTGATTAATTAATTAATTAATTAGGCTTATTTAAATAACAACAACACAACAATGTAAAAATCAACCAATTATCTTGCACTGCACATGCTGTACAGTTTAGCATTGTTGAAACTTTTTTTGATAAAAGATAAGCTACAAAGGAAAAAACTCGGCGTTTATTGCGTGGCTTCATTTCTTAAATCTAAGATCCAACTTTAAATAGGTTGGAAAATGCATTTACACTCAGAAGCATTGAACACCACAAACAGAACATCAGTTTTGGAGACAATCATTTCACCGAGAACTATTAACGCCAGTAAACGTGTTCTTCTATGAAGATTAAATGTAAACAAAATACTGGATACTATAGATGGTTTTAATTGTGATCATTTTTGATTCAGATAATTAAATTTCTATCAATTCTATGTCAATAAAGTTTCGATAACACAGCATAAAATTCAATTGAAATCCAATTGTTCCGAGACGTTAAAAAATGGTATAACATCATGATCTCTTGTGCCCTCGAGTCAAATCTTATGTCTGATGGTAACATCACACATAGTCAGACAGTATCTTCCATGACACTTACTCAATACTATACAGATTTATGACAAAATGCTTAAAGGCATCTGTGAAATTTAGGTAGATTTCTGAAGGTTGACACATGACACATGTCACACAGATCAGGTGTAAAACTTTATTTTGAATAAAGTAGGGTGTCACCAAATCAGACTATTTAGCGATGTAAATATAGTTACGATTCTTCAATTGAGCTGAGAGAAATCTAGCGGGAAAAATAAAATTGTCAAATTGTTTCCTCTACCAAAGCAACTTCTGAAATTCCTATCAATTTGAAAACACACAGAACAAAAGACTTCCACGCTGTACTTTTGAGATGCTATCGTTCCAAAAACTTAAATATTACCTTTCGGTTCCCGATAGTAGCATGATCCTAAATGGACTAATGTTACGTAGATCAAGAACAGCTTAGTTGCCATTTCTGAAAAAAATAAGAATTCAGAAAGAGTTAACACGATCAGAAAATTTTAATCATTTCTTTCTATTGAGATAAATTATACATCACGTGATATTCTTGTTTTATTATTTTGAATATTAAGGGATTACACTGCAATCCCAAAAGCTATTTCGTTTTTTCATTTAAATTACAAAGGATTTTTTGCTTATTCAAATACATATGCTGTAACAGAAGCCATTTGTCAAAATAGTGATTCCTTTAATTACACCATTAAATACTGACAGCCATTGCTCCTTGTTCCAATCAAATTCAATCAAGTGTGACCACTGTCCACAAATAGCAATGCTTGGTGTGAATACACTTACAGGTTACAGGGTCATTTCCCTCTTCTTCTTCAAGAATAATGGCTGCCACTTTGTTTACATTGTCATAAAAATACAGTCAGAAAATGGAAATTTTGCAAATTTTTACAGGAATTAGATATAGTGTGTATACAATTTTACTTTTGCTGTAAGCACAAAATTATGTAGAATAAATGAAATATAAATATGGAAGGATACATTGTTGGGATCTTCAAATTTTAGTAATTTTATGGATTTACATGTTTTGGGGCCAAAATGATAAAAACTATACAGTTGTAACTGGTAAGTATACCAGTAAATAAACCACAAAATTAGTACAAAACTATTAGCTAAATAAAATAAATATGCCTGACAGGCTTCCATCTTCCCCTTAACTCCCTCATCTCCTTAACTTTCATTAAATTTCAATCAAACCTGAACTTTAAATAAAGCTTCAAGTTGAATGAAAATAAAACTTTTACTCCCTTTGTTGAAAGCTTCTTTGTGCCTTCAACTGTTACGCTTGATTGCATTTCAATTCTCCTAAAAGTTTAATTCAAATTCTGGTCTAATTGAAATTTGATTGAGCACTTTTGGGACCAGGGGTCATAACTGAGCCTAGCTCAGTTACGCTCTGATTGTAACTGTAACTGAGCCTACGATGTGTGTAACCATGTCCCTGGATGGGTTACGCATATCGTAGTTGGTCCCGCGCATAACCAGGACTGGTACAACGTCTTAAAGCATTTAGTATACATTTGAATAATAAACAAACTGTTAGTGATATCTGAGGACTCAAGCCATACCAAAACATATATTTTACAAGAACAGCTTTTAATATTTTACTTTCAATGTGCATGACAATTATTAGAGATATTGATACAAAAGTTACAATGCCTATAATTCAATCTGTCCTGCCCAGGTCGGAAAATGAATGTTCAGTCAAATTAATGAACACTCACCTTATTTTAGGTCAGCCAACAAAAAAACCCCCGACTTTAGCAGTTACTAACATTCGTTCACGATGTAGGAAAAGGATTGAGATATAAGAATAGAATTTGCTGTATTCGGAACTTACATGACAATTCTGGAATTCAAAGACCGACGTAGGTAAGTTAACAAATGTATCATGCTGTGTTACAATTTTTCGCAGATCCACAGCAAGGGAAATATTTCGATGATTTCAAAGGGACTAAGAATTCAGCGATAACTTGTCGCATCCATACATGTTGCTGTAACATTTGGCAGGCCAGGTTCATCTGGGAATCTGACTTTCTCAACTTGTTCTGATTTTCTTGTTGCTAATAAAAAAGCTTATTGCTAATCTTTGAATGAACTAAAACAATGGCTTAAAGATAATTTAAAGTTAGGACCTTGAATTTGAAGACTTATTCACGAATAATTATGGACATCCTGACATCGTTGCTGTAAAAACGAAACTAAATCGAACCAACCCAACGATAAAACTGAATTGAGTCCCCAGTTCCTATGCCACAATGTTCTCGTGCTCACTTTCCAAGCAGGCTGAAATGAACATCTAGAGGATACCTTGCGGTCTAATGTCGCAGTGAAATGTTAATGTATCAACAACATATCTTGGCAGGGAAAGTACCAAGAAAACGCATCTCATAAAATTTCTTCAGCATGCTTCTTGGTAGCTGTAAAAACGGAAAACATGTAAACATAGCTGTAGAAATCCAGAAAACAATAGCAAAGTGATACGACCATTGTTTCACTTTACACTTAGTTTAGCGTGATAGGTCTGAGTGATCAACTCTTGATCATTTTCCCC
Source organism: Haplosyllis anthogorgicola (assembly GCA_038406195.1). Taxonomy (NCBI): domain Eukaryota; kingdom Metazoa; phylum Annelida; class Polychaeta; order Phyllodocida; family Syllidae; genus Haplosyllis; species Haplosyllis anthogorgicola. The sequence continues at coordinate 36,951 of JBCAUI010288853.1, forward strand.
CAAAATTCCTGGCGCTATAGTTAAAAATAACATAAACAATACCAAATATTAAATGAAAGAGAAAGAAAAAAATTAAAATTATAAAAGGTACCAAAATGTACACTTTATTTATTATTCTTTTCCTAAAACTGTAAAGCAATCAAATCCCTCCCGTAAATTTCACAAAAGTGCTTTTGAGTCACGAACAAACAGGATTTATTTAGCATCAAAGGTGATTTAACTTAAATTAAAAGTAGACCAAACATGTGACATGATGCCTTTTGTTTGTTTTACTTTTTATCACGGTACTTAGTGGAAGGACACTTTTAAAGGGCATCAACCTAAAACATGAGGAGCTTGCATCTCTCGTTTCAAATAATCCTCACCGTTCTGTGAAAGTAGAAGTTGACTCAATTCAAAAGACAGTTGAAGGCAGACTGGAAGGCGACCGTATTACACCAAACTCAGAGTTGCCATTATTGCTTATGTCACAGATAAATACACAAAAGTGATTTAAGTGTGATATACCCATTAATGGGATATTCGGGTTCTACTGTTCGCAATGAGATAAATGTCCCGATCAAGTCATTACCACACAAAAATGAAAGTAAAGTTTAGATTGAAGTTTATCTCTCATGTGTCAAATAGGAGAGCATAATAGAATGTTTTGGGAAATAATATGACTATTACTGTATTCTCCATTTCTGTCCATTTATATTTATAGTGAGGTATAGCGTCGTAACTTAGCACAGGAATCTCCTTACAGTCCTGTGCCATTGTCCTTTTGTCACACACGAATACTTCTCAAACTTTTGTACTTCTGGAGAAGATCGCAAATGTTCTAAAATTAGTTTAAGACAATAAACTAACATACTAATTTACGTGATATGTAGAATGATGTCTGCAAATTAGTAATCACAGATTGCAAGTAACTTTCACGATAATTCTTTGTCGTGAAATGAAGATTTCATGTTCTGACTTCGACATTGTACTGAGACAGATTCATGCAGCCACAACAAGGGCCGAGATACAAATAAAAGTTTGTAAAGATGCGAAATTAATAAAATTCAAAGTGAATAACGGTCGTAACGTTTCTATTTTAGGACACATTCGGACCACCATGAATCACAACTATTTGCAGGATGCCACTTCGTCACTTCATTCATCAAACCAGAGACATTATTCAAGCATCGAAACTCTTCTCTGTAAACAATCCAAGCATCAAATTGTCAGCTTAAGATGTAACCTATCAAATCAGTCAGTTCTGAATAAAGATGTACCACTTTGTCAAATAAGTAACATATGAAGACAACTTGTAAACCACTTTGTACAAATAAATTGACAACTTCCATTCTCATGTTAATGCTTCTACGTCCATAATAAGTCTTTATAATTTCAAATGAGACTTTAAGAAGATTAAAATTCATCAAGGTTTCCATATATTACCATGTTAAGAAGTTTGTTACTGTATAAATGAATTAAATTAGTAAACCCTTCTGTATAAAGGCGGAGCAGGTAGTCTGGTTCTGTTTAGTTTAAAATGGGAAAGGATGTTACCACGTAAGGCAAGTGTGGATATCAAATCTGCCACGGATTTGTTCTCTGGATTAACTGAACTTCAATGCTAGTTTTGTGAAATCAAGAATATAGAACCGTTTACATCTCAATACTCAACTTAACCTGCACTCATGTCAATTGGAATAATATTTCTAAAAAAAATTCAGGAATCTATATTTAAAGGAATATATAACCACAGTTTACTTGGCTGCAATATGTCAAGTGTTTTGGAATAATTGAACATTAAATTTCTGGAATTACTATACTTGAAGATAGAATCTTCTTTTAATCAACCTTTCAAAATAGAAAATAAACGGCAAATTCATTACTATTACAGTAGTGGTTTGGATGTACGGATTTTGGGCTTGAAATCATCAGAACTAAGTCACTATGTCATTATCATACGTTGGGGAAACACAAACTTGGGTCCCTGTACAGACACATTTGTAACTGAAGCCATGCTAATATTGAAAGGGCAAACCAGACAACCAATCTTAAATGTAATCTTAATGTGCTAAAATGTTCTTGCTACTTGCCAAATAGACTTATGTAAAACTGGACGACATCTTATGCTGTAATGAGACGGTTTAATGCAGCAGTGAAGTCTTAATGCTATTGTACCAACAGGATACCTTGGCAGGGAAACTGCGTATAAACTGCATCTCATGAAATTTCATGAGCTTGTTTCTTGGTTGGCATGGAGAATATGTAAATATTGTTGTCAAAAACAATACTGGTATCGTCGGAAGTACAGAGTTTTTAGAGCCTATTGTATTTTCTCTATTGTATTTTTACTACTTCTCTTTACCACCTCTTCCATCATATTTAAGTGTTATTTTATTGCATTAAATAAATTTGCGCTCGAATAACATCAATTGGCTTCTTTGAGACACAGGTACGTTTTATGAAAACTGCACGGGACGAAACAAAATGTGCAGCGCTGCAGAGAGGTCAATGCATGGAGACCAATTTTACCTTGAATTTATCCTGGATTACCACAAAAGACTTGTCACATCAAGAATCTAGAAACTTTATTTACATTTATTGCACACACATCTTTTTGTTGATTCGTAATGTGATCAAATCTATTTCAGCAAAATTTTTTTAGTATCACTTAAAATTGAACATACGTTACATTTTAGCCGACGCTTTCCCGTCCGTTGAGGGGCGTTTATTTGGCATGTTGCTTTCTGCGTCTGTCCAAATAAGAATGACTTAATTTTACTTCAGAGGTGATTTAACTTAAATTAAATGTAGATCAAACATGCGGCATGAGGCCTTTTGTTTATCTTACTTTTTTCTGGCATTTAGGGGTAAGACACTTTCAAAGGATGCACAACAAAATCCCAAGTTTGCTGCATCTCCCGTTTCAGTTAATCTCAACAGAACTCTTGAAAGTAAAAGTTTGCTCAGGGTAGCGTTAGACTGCCAGGCGACCATATGGTACTGAAACCTAAAGTTACTATTGTTGCTTTCAACAAAGGTAAATATACAAAAGTCATCAAAGGTGGTCTTTTATACGCACATAATCTCTACGCTATACAATGATAAAACTTACGGTTTCTAAGCAATTCTCAAGAAATGCACAAAATGAATACACTGAATCATGCTTACCAAAAAGGAGACTATTTTACATTGTCAATTCACCAATGCGACAAAGAAGGTGATGAGTAGACTGTCCTGCTTCAAGATACTGCCCCTTTTTAATCACTTGAATTACATTTTGGAAACAGCGAAAATCAGAACACTTGTCTTGCCAGTTTTGTTTTAGCTGCTACCTTTAAAGTCTTTTTTTCTAAATTTATTATTTCAAGGAATAATCCAAACAATTAAATAAAAAGTTTATCCTATTTCTTTCACGAAAAGATTCTCCAATGATTGAGTATTCTTTTTCGCACAAGCCTTTTTTTTTGGTCATGTATGTTACAGTTAAGCTCAACGGAACTTCCGAAAACAGTTATTCTGTAATAGGTGAACGGCCAGAAAATTCGTCAGAGGATGCACGATTCATGTGCCACAAGTCTTGAACCAAGACCTTTGGCTATCTGTACGTAGTACCTAGTACGCGAACCTACAATCCATATAAATATTGGCTAGTAAACTTTAGATCTATGGCAATGAACACATGTATTAGGACCTCGCTGTATCCATAATTTGTTTGATCCATAACTGGTATGCATTTAGATGAAATGCCGAATTCATGAATTAAAGATGCTGCTTGATCTCGAATGCCTTAATCTTTCTAATGTAATTCTTAAGAACACCTTGTAAACACATGGATTATTAGATTATTGAATTCCACATAAAACAGCTAATAGTTATTCATTTGCCATGAGTAAGAACTAGTTGATCTGAATTTAAGATTTGGACTGTTTAACCTATTCTTTGTATTCATGATGTGTCCTGGTGAATATATACATTTACAAATCACAAGGCCTGAGATGCATAAATGCATTTATTACTAAGATACAATTGTATTTCATGCATAAACTCGTTACAATATCTCACAGTTATAATAGACGGGGGTTCGAGGCAGACGGCAATATTTGAAAATGGACCTTCAGATTACGAACACCTTATGCGTGTGGACATACTGCTACCATGCTACGTTACAGCTGTTGGAATATACCACCATCGTTCTGTATTGGAATATACCTTTATGTGATTGAATTTGTGTTGTATCTTAATCATACCATCTGAGAAAATGCATGGGGATTAGACAAATATACTCAGAATTAAGTGTATTCCAACTTCATTTTGAGCAGAACGAGTTGCCAGTTGAATCCATTTTCTTTTCCGAAACAGTGGATTGCTCTTTGGATGGATGTTTCTTGAAACGGTCACAAGTCTCTGGAACTAGCATATCTCTACTTAAAGGATTAATTCTTAGGATATTCTAACAAGTATGGAAGAAATCTCAGCTAAGGAAATCTCAGCTGTAGTACTTTCATACCGCAGCCTGATCCAGATGATATTTACTGAATGTTGATAGACCTGACCTTTGAGGAAACGGATAAACATCACGGCCAATTATACTGTTTTGTCAGCACATATTTGTAATTACCAATCATAGGCTTACTAATAAACTGTCTCTTAACAGTACTGGGGTAATGTGCTTGTTTATTAGAACTGAAAAGACTAGACTAACTGGTCGATTGGTCGCCAATACCTGAGACTAGTCGAATACTTTATTGTCAAAACATGAAGAGATCAGATGTGGATCCAAGGGATGCAGATCCCAGATATGAAATTCTAAGGAGAAAATTAACGGGACGCTCCTTTAAACAAAAACACTTGGATTCACTTGCAATTCCATTTCGACGAGGCGATAAAAAAACTAATTAGCTGTATTTTTCAATCGAAATTATTGAACTATTCAGGAAATTTGAAGAAAAGACCAACGTTCCGTTGACATTTTTTTCTGGTCGTGACCCCGAACATGACCCGGTGACCTTGATACTCAATCTGATAACAGTATAATCAATTCTCTGCATATCATAGTTCATGTATTTGCTTCAGCCCGTTCAAACTTGAAAAGCTGAAGAGACTCACAGCCAAGGGGACAAACTACTCTGACGCCGACGGTAATTATCTATTTCTGTTCCGGCATGACCAAAACATAATTCACAAAATTGGCTTTTTCTATCATAATGACACAAATGCATAGTATCTGACTGAATAGATAAATCGGCTTCGTTTACTACATAGACCAACTCTGGCATTGGCGGATCTAGGGGGGGGGGGCGGGAGGCGCCCCCCCCACGGTCCAAAATTTCTTCATTTTCATGCACTTTTTGGGGATTTTTGCACTAAAATCGGGTAAAAATTGGGGCGCCCCAAGGTTGGCGCCCCCCCTACGGGAAATCCTGGATCCGCCACTGACTTTAAATCTCAATCTCTTAGCAATATTCGTACAAGATATTATTTGGAGTCTGTGAGGTACATTTGTTGTGAAATAACATTTTTGTTAGAACAACATAAGTATCCCTATCATTAAAGTATACGTTCAAACAAAGGTATTTAGTGAAAGTAAAAAGTTTATTTCTTTGGACAAATACTTTTTTCAGATAACAGGAACAAAAAGAGTTTTAGCATTGGCTCAGTTTAGTGACATCCCTTAACATTCATCGATAATTACACAAGACTAATCGGGTCCTTTTGGAAGAGATTCTGTCTTTCTGTCTTTTGGAAGAGGTTCTGTCTTTCGTGTGATATTCTGAACAAAAGCTTTACTTTGCTCATGGTCGACTGAAAGGCACAGCGTCAAACGTCTTAATTTCGTTTCCAAATTCAGTGAGTAGATTTCTCTTATTTTAATGGTGATTTAATATTGATTTTGGCGTCAAATGGTAAAATAAATCAGAGTTTGATTTCAGTTGCTTCAATCACCCTTGAATGAATTTTATCTTTGAGTAACTTTTTGCTTTAGTTGATTATAATTTCTTCTTCTTACTAACGTCAGGATCCTACAAACAATTATTAATGCTCTATTCCTAAAATAATGAATGTTTCTAAATAAAATCCCTATGCTAACAGTACAAAAAAATTGTTAGTAGTTCCCCTTTTAGGCGATTAATGAGTGATGGGGTAACTTTGGGTTAATACTCACAAACTAGAGTTTGGTGAGAACTTTACGTGCGCTAACCTATATTTTGGATGACATTTCAACACATGTCACATTTTAAGAACTGGAGCATAAAATTAAAGAGCAATGTAGTAGTAAGGGAGATTGAGAATAGCACTGTTCATTGAAGATTACAGCGCAAACAAGATATCGTTCCTAACATCTCGAAGAAAGCTTCCCCGATAACAACAAAATGTTAACAACTGTGTTAACAACTATGTCTAACAAATGTTAATGAGGTGTTAACAAATGCTCATGAGGTTTAACAAATGCTAATGAGGTCTAACAAATGTTAATTATGTTTAACAAATGTTAATCAGCATTGGTGGATCCAGGATTTCCTGTACAGGGGGCACCCAGCCCTTGGGGGGATGTCAACCCAATTTTCACCTATTTTCACCCAAAAATCAGGAAAAACTGCATGAAAATGAAAATTTTGGCCATAGGGGGGCGTGCACCTCCTGTGACCCCCTAAATCTGCCAATGATCAGTGTAACAAATGTTAATCAGTTTAACAAATGTTAACTGTTTAACAGATGTTAACTGGGGCTAAGAGTGTTAACTAGGTTTAACAAAGTTTAACCAGGGCTAACAGTGTTAACTAGGTTTAACAAATGTTAACTGTGTTTAACAAAATGTTAACTGGGCTAACATTTGTTAGTATTTGTTAACTAGGTTTAACAAATGTTAACTTTGTTTAACGGAATGTTTATTGGGCTAACAGAGTTAATTAGCTTTAACAAAGTTTAACTGGAGCTAACAGTGTTAACTAGGTTTAACAAAATGTTAACTGGGCTAACAGTGTGATGAAGTTTCCATTGTCTGAAAGAATTTCTAAATCATGAACCACAATGTAGAATGTATTGGAATGGTGACAAATGAATCCTTTACACACAATTATTTATTCTACAATGCTACCAGAGGTAAAAGTGTGTACTTCTCAGCTGCAAGCTTCAGACTGAGAGCAGTGGGTAGATACTCACCTATTGAGTATTGATCTAATGAATATTCATGTAATTAACTTTAGCTGCTACTGCACAAATGTGCATGCATGTTCCAATGAGTTCCTAAATAGTACAGAAGATTTACTGATATTACAACACAGTGTTAACTAGGTTTAACAAATTTTAACTTTGTTTAACAAAATATTAACTGGAGCTAACAGTGTTAATTAGGTTTAACAAAGTTTAACTGGGGCTAACAGTGTTAACAAGGTTTAACAAAGTTTAACTGGGGCTATGTGTTAACTAGGTTTAACAAAAGTTAATATGTTGAATAAAATGTTAACTGGAGCTCACAGTGTTAACTACATTCAACAAATGTTAACTGTGTTTAACAAAATGTTAGCCTGGTGATACAAGTGGGGCTTAAATGTTAGTCCTTTCTATTTATGTCTATTTATCCATGAAACCAATTCCAGTCATTAGAACAATAGATGAAAATAGCAGTCTTTTTTGACGTCGTGCACTTACCTTCCCCCTATCGGGGAAGCAATGAAAGTGACTAGTTTCTGTTAAGGAAGATTGAATTTCTCAAGCTACATTTTGTGTAATATAAATTTGTTTTAAACAATCAAATAACCACACACACGTGTCATTGAAAATTGAATGAAATTAGATCAATCGGAGTAAAATAAAGGATTTTAAAGTTATTAACTTTTGACTTATTTTGGCTCAGGAAAAGTGGTGACACTGTTTTAAAGAAAAAAAGGTATAACTATCAAGGAATCCCTTTCAACTTCCTGTGGTTTCATACAGTGTCTTCCTTCTGTACTACATTTAAGAAAAGATTAGATACAAAATTTTGTGGTTTCTTTAGTTTATGGTGTATATTATTTAATGGACCAAGTGAGTGCTACCCTTGTCAATGGAGTAGCAGCTTTAACCTGCTACATCTCACCAGGTAAACCAGGATTAACACTGGTCACTGAAAGCTGCCATTCAATTGACAGCTGGGGATCACGGAATATATTCTTAAGCGGTAGTTGAACACAGAACTAAACTAAAAAATGGAGCGGGGTCGAGACAACTCCATTTTTGAATCTGATTGCAAGTTGAGACCAAAATCACATGTAGATTTCTTTAACTGTGCCACCTACCAAATACGACACATTGACTACAGTATACGTTTGAGGGTTACTTTTACGCAGTACTTCACAATACATAATTTCAAACAATAGATTTAGTTTTAAGCTTTTGGGTATCTATTGAGAGAGTTTGGAAACAAGGTTTTCCTATTAACGTGCACGAAATAAATCTTTTGTGTTCCAAAATTAAAAGTATCTATGACGTTTTTATACATGCGAAATTCCAGGATGTAAAACTCAGAGTGCATATGTGATAAATTTCTACGTTATCACATGACCTTGTGATTGATCTGAGTGTGTGTTGTTGGAGGGTAAAGGGGAAATTTCATTGGTTAAAGAAACCACATGACTTCAGTGTTACCTTGGATGGCCAAACTTTACTGACAAATGATGTTTTATGTATATATACGAGGTTTATGGTATTGGATTAACCTGTCAAAGGATAAAAATCTATTGTTCTTAAAGACCCACAAAACTGTATGTTTACATTAGGGTTTTACAAATTACTCTAACATCTTAAGTATCTTAATTGTGTATGTGACAAGACATAGATTAATTGGGTATTAATGAAGATACCCAACGGTTCAGCAATGCACTGAAGGATAAAGTCAAAAGAATAGCTGCATTATTTTTTCATGATTTAAAGACGATTGTTTTGTGATTCTCCAAAGATTTTAGAAAAATTCTATTTGGAGTACATGTCTCCAAAAAAATTAATTTAAACTGAAATGGTTGACTTCTCCAGTTGGATCTAAGAATTCAATGTATGTGTTTGAGATTTTTAACCGGCTTCATTTAACGAGTTGAGATTTGTGTGTAATGATGAAAACAAAATTTGGACTGATCCCCCCCATTTTCCTGAAAAGTTGAGGGACCAACCCCCCTCCCCACCCCCATTTTCCAGAAAAGTTGAGGGACCAACCCCCATTTCCTGAAAAGTTGAGGGACCCCTCCCATTTTCCTGAAAAGTTGAGGGACCGACCCCTCCCCGCTGCATTTGCCATTGGACTTAGAATTCTTGAGGTATTTGGCTCAAGGGACAAGCAGTGAGGGAGTTGGCCAATACGGAAAATACAATATACAGCACCGGCTATGCAATCTGTGGTTGTCTTGTGTTTTTATATCAAAAGTCCATTGCACTTTTTTTTCTGGTCGTTCAATATTTAGCAAAACAAAAATGTGGAAAATAAGTGGAACTCAGCTGAGATGACAATATTCTTTCGTTAATTACAATTGATACTTAATTGTCTCGTTTTGCCGATGTATTTGTTACCATCCATAGCCACAGAAATGTTGAACAATGAACGTATACAAAGTAAAATATGAACGTTCTTCAAACTTTCATTAGCCTGATAAAGCCGACTTTAAAAGGTGCAGAATGTACAGTTGTTTTTCTTTATACTTGCTCAACTTTTATTTTGTCAATATTTCGAACATCTTAAGGATAATTCTGATAGTACCAGTCAGTGGTAAAGGAGGATAAAATGCCTTTAAATATAGTTGGATTTAACGAAAGAACCCTCAAGCTTAAGGTCGTTTTTGATTTGGGGCCTGTTTAAATATTCACGTAAATTGTGAATGTCCTTTAAGGACCCGATCAACAAACATTTAGTGAAATATCCATTTTGGTCCCGAAGATCCTTTTTTATAACATAATATCCTCTCATTTAACTGTAACACTCATAAATGTATACATGAACTAAGATTTCTGATTGTTTGGGGGTGAGATCTTTGACATGACGAAGATACAACGACTAGATGCAACAATTATTGGAGAAGGGATATGTATACAACGAGAAACATGTTATTTGTGTAGTTCATGTGTCAATTATGACTGTTGGTCTTAAAATCAATAATTATGAATTTAATGCACGTCAAGCGATCGAGGTTCTTCAATCTTCAATAGCATTAAATGTAGTAAATACTTACATGTGGAAAAGTACAGTATATGTTTTGTTGAAGCAAGATCATGGGCAGGAAAGAGAGAAATATAACATTGGAAATTAATTATTATTGTTCTGTGAACGTTTTGTTCTATTAATTCTGGGGACAATAGAATATCATAGTTTTCTGTTATTCCATCGAAATGTACAATGAATAATTCTATTGTTCACAAAATGAAATACATGTGAGGCGAAGCAAAGATTTGAAATTCTAATTTGTGGTAGTTTTTATAGAGTAAACACAATCTGTTTGCATCCCAGTTTCAGAGGATAAAATGATGTCTGACACCATTATTTTGTGGATGTTCTGTCTTCTTGTTCGAGTGGGAAAAAAACAGCACGGAATGATATCGTCGGAATTCTATGTTATCACATCTTGCTCTGCCTTTCAATAGTTTTCAGTTTTGTGCACTTTTATGGCATAGTGTGGAATTTTATGTTACTAATTGAATTCAATGGATCCAATATGTGATCAGTGTTTGGTTATCTTGCAGATGTCATAGAAATTTGAAGAGCTTCTAGAGCATCAAATAATTTTCCATTTGATACAAGTAGTTTACACATATATATTATATAGAAAGAAATACATTCCTGAAGAACGTTTTTAAAACAAGTTACCTAATTATCCTATCTTCTATGATATTTTCATTTTTATTTTAAATTCATCATCATAACAAGTTTGACAAGAATTAGGGTTTTTCTCGAAACATTTGATTCCTAATCCCGAACCTTGGAGATAAGTTACTTAGAGTTCATTAAATCTCTTGGAAAATCAGTGTTTCATATGTGGTTAATAAGAATATGATTTCACTGAAAGCACTATGCTTTACTGTACAAAATAAGATATGTCTTCTAATTAAATCAGATAACCTCTCCATTATTTCGCATTAGGAATACATTACTAGTCATTAGGATAAAATAAAACAAAAAAAAATAGTGGCACAATACGTAATACAAATTGTTGCAGTGCTGTGAACTGACACTGATGTTTTGCACCAAATGAATAAGTATGCCAGCGTTAGATCCACCCTGGCTTTGGAACCCATGGGTAAAGTCATCCAATGTCCGAAACAGAGAGTACCTTGTGGTCCCGGGAATGAACTTCATTCCACAAAATGTATGTTATACAACATTTTATGTTTTGATTTCGAGTCACATTGCGACCGTGATAATTTGTTGTTTGATTTAAAGCAACGTATGATATAATAGAGGTGTATCTATTTTACAAAACCTTTAGAACTCAGACATTTGCAATACAAGAAACGAATCTTATATTCAAGTTGAATTATGTGCAAACATAAAAAATAAAATGAATTAAGCAAAACCTCTCAACCTAATTTGATTCACAGAAGACGAAATGTCCAGTTAAGGTTCTTCAGTTTGAGAACAATAGGCGCTTTTGTCCGAATCAAAGACACATCATGGAATTCCATTGACGCAAAATGAAATCCATTTCAGGAGTTGC
>JBCAUI010288854.1:0-29640 GCA_038406195.1 Haplosyllis anthogorgicola
TTGGGTCAAAACTGCACATAGTTGGATTAGAAGTGATGTGTTTGGGTCAAAACTGCACATAGTTGGATTTGAAGTGACACATTTGGGTCAAAACTGCACATAGTTGGATTTGAAGTGATGCGTTTGGGTCAAAACTGCACATAGTTGGATTTGGAGTGAAGCGTTTGGGTTAAAATGGACCATAGTTGGATTTGAATTGATGCTTTTGGGTCAAAACTGTACGTAGTTGGATTAGAAGTGATGCGTTTGGGTCAAAATGGCCCATAGTTGGATTTGAAGTAATGCATTTGGGTTGAAGTGGCAGATAGTTGGATTTGAAGTGATGTGTTTGGGTCAAAACTGCACATAGTTGGATTTGAAATGACGTGTTTGGGTCAAAATGGTACATAGTTGGATGAGATGTCACTTGTGAGGATGGACCCCCCCCCCCCAACTACTTTGAGATGGTGACAGGAAAACTGCATTATTTTGATGCTGAAAAGGCTGAGAGGATGAGGTGTGGGGATGGACCCCCCACCCCCCAGGTGAGGATCAGGTGTTGGGCATGAGGTGTGGGGATGGACCAACCCCCTCCCCCCCTCACCCACGTGACACTTTCGCCTCTTAAATTTGTTAGTAGTATGATGATTAAATGCTTTATCTCAATGTGAAAATTAAGGGAGTTTCCTGATGAGAGTAAGATTTTCAGGTGCCTCTGTCAGTTCGTCTGTATCCTGAAAACTAAATTTTCAGTTATTTCAGAATTACCCTAACGGCTTGTTCAAAATTACATATTCGGGAGATTCGATGTCTATTCAAATGTCTGGTGAGACTTTTACGTCATTAGTGCGTAATGGAATTTGCGCCGAACTGTGGTTGAGTCATCCGTGTTAATTAATAGTTGTCTCATTAGAATTATTGATGGCATTTTCTTTTGTGCGTCCAACTGATCTATTCAAATAATTTGTAAATTGTTGCCTGTTACTCGAGATTTTATACAGCCTAGAGTTTTATGTTATCAAATAATTACTATTTTAATTATATATTCACCAGGTGAAACTTATATTTTATTTTATACATTCTAAAATTGTCAGTACAAACTAGGCAACAATTAAAGTTGTTTAATGCCCCCAGCTTTTTCGACATGATTTCCTAGTCCGGTAACGATTTAAATCTAAGACATATGAAGTATTTCCAACAGTAAAGAGCAAATTATGATCAGGTTTTAAGTGGGCTTATGACACACGTTTGAGACAGTTGTTATGTTAAAAGATGAATTGTAAGGATACAAGTTTGGAAATCATTCAATACGAGTTTTTTAATGCTATTAATTCTCCCAAACGTTGAATGAAAAATGTAGTACACATATATAGTAGACAGATTGATAGAATTCATGTTAAATTGACTCACTGGCAAATGTTATCCCAAGATATTCAGTGGCTCACTGTGGCCAGAGAAACAACATCCTCATACAAGATGGATTAATCCAATAATGCAAATCCATGTCTTATCCGTTTTCTATTCAGTGTAGACAGTGGAGATTCATATTACACTATGAGGTCCACAGGACATTTCACCCGATCCAGGCCATTCCTGCTGATGGCTATTTCTGGACCGTATTGGACATCTTTTATTCTGTTCATGGGTCCATGGCAAGATGGTTTATGGAAATTTCATATTGTTACTCATGTTAACCACATACATGCAGATGTTACCGAGACTGCGAAACATGAAGGACTCTGAAAGTGATTAATTGATATGTAAACCTTCGCTGTTAGTATTTACACAGGAATGTGTTGGCTTAGCTTTTCAAAGGTAATCAGTGTACAACTATAATCATGTTACCATGTGGTGATGGTACACAAGCAAAAAGTACATTGTCTTTATACAGAAAAATAATAGAGTTAAAATATATGTGCAGTAATTTGAAGGCAAGTGTACCTTTATGATTTACGCGCATTAATATTCACGTACATAAGTGATTAACAATCTTGACATACGACCTATTCCGTAAATGATATCAACCTCATTAAATGTGCTGGTTAATGCCTATTAACTTCTTATTTCAATCACGTTCTGGGAATGCATCACTCTAAATAAGTACCATTAACAAAAAATATTGACCGTCCTGAGGGAAGAAAAGATCGAGGAACATATGAATTCAAATGCGGGAATGAAGATTGGTTACACAGAGTCGTGTTGTGGAATTCCTTCCTTCCTTAAGGTTTCTCTTTTCCTAAATTGAGACAAATAATATATGTTTGACAGTGCGTAACGTACCTTCGTCGGTCATCAATATCAATTGTTCACGAAAGATGTGAAACAAGGGCAAGCACTTCTGCAAAGGGATCCTGATTGTGCTTTCAAGAACTCTTTCGTTTTCAAGAGATTCATGATGTGGCATTTCATAGGCCTTGGGGATTAGTAACCAGGGAACAGTTTCAATGAAATACTCTCGCTTGGTAAAGCAAGGCTGAATGGTAGCTGTAAAGTTTCTTTTGAAAGAGGGAGGTCACAAACTACTTGGCCATCAGCTACTTTGATATAAAGGCAATGTCAATCAGTTGGCAGTTACTAGCATCTATGGTACAAAGATTTCTACTTTGGTTTGAGACCACAGTGGTCCTCAGATTATACAGTCCATTGGCAGGGCAATTATTTGACACAGTTGTGTTGTCAATATTTTCCTCACAGTTATTCGTTATTTTATAGTAGTCTCTGTTTTGTTTTTACGTACAAATAATATGTATCTCGAGTTGTCTTCATTTTAGGTGACCTGTAACTGAACAGTAAGGGTACGTGAAAAAAAGTTGAGGTATTTCTAGTACTACCAAAAAGTTGGACTCAGAAAATATCAGCAGACATTTTAAGGACTGGGTTTCTTGTACTGTAGATTTTGTCTTCCTGTGTAGGACACGACAACAATCTAGCTTTAAATTTAATCTATCTGAAAGCTACAAAGTGTCTACATTGAATACATGAAGTCACTTTCTCGAAAGCAATACATTTCATGGATTGTAGCGCAAAATTATATTCAATTGGTTCAAGTCTGCGGGCTGTTCAATGGAGACTAATTGTACAATGTAATCCTCGTAACAGCCACTACCAGAATCACTTTTATGAGATTTATGGAGTGTCATTTCTACTGCCTCTGGGCTTTTTACTGTAACTGTATAACAAGGGGGCGGGCTGCTTTCTACGAGGGTCTCATTTCGCCTTTTAGTGTTGCTTTGTTTGCAGGAATTCCATGCAGCAGGATTGCAGAGACCCAGTGGAATTAATAGCCAGTGTGTTCCGTGAATGAAACGGTTCCTGCTGCTGCTGCGAAGTCGAAGCCAACTGTAAAAGCTTTCTTTAAAAGGAAAAGGTCACCAAGCTACACTCCTCCCCGGATATATCGATATCGCTTTATCGATATCCCGCTTATATCGATACTTTTTTCCGCACCGAATTAATAGACCCTCACGTTAATTGTTCCTTTTGTATCGATATCCCGCTTATATCGATGCTATTTTCCTGCACCAAAAATATCGATATATCCGGGGACAAGTGTACTCGATTATCAGTTATTTTGATATAAAAGCAATGTCAATCAACTGACAGTTCTAGCATTTATGATACAAAATTTTTTACTTTGGTCGGAACCTTGCGGGACCAGCAGATTACATGGTCCATTGACAGCTTAATCATTGGACACAGTTATCATGTCAATATCTTAAAATTACTGTTTATAAACTGGTTCAATACTTACATATGAATGTGATATATTTGCTATAGATACTAGTGGAGACCGATCCTTTACTGTGGGATTCATTCCTTTCATCATAACAATATTTCAGTTGTTACAAAATTAAGTAACATTTCTGGTAATACTATGAAAATTGATGCAAAAGAAAAAACATATTATCTTAATGAAACCATTTATCAACATTGCAGAATAAGAAAGGGGACGTAAGATGTAACTTTATTATTTCAGAATTGATTCCGAAATTTCCTTTCCCACAATAATCCTTTGTATTCTTCGCTTTGTTTGCGAAACAGATTTGGTGGCTTATGATGACTGATAACTATATCAGCACATTGAGAAATAAATAGGTATTAAGCCGTGAAGGAATTTAGATTACATTCATGTGCCAGCGATTTAGTTCTTTATTGATGGTTGATAGATTGGAAGCATTGTGTGTTTTATCCCTGCTCTTCTTCTGAAATTTCAATGGATTTCTCTGAGCCACGAGAATAACAAGGCTAGGAATTTCTGGTATTTGCAGAAAAATTATCACCACATAGTAAAGCCTACCATTAGTTTACATCTTTAGAAGTCACTGAGTGCTTTTTATCATGTCTTAAACGGATGTCGTCCTCTTCGTTATGGTCTGCTTTTTATATATGAACTAAGAAATGAAAAGCATGGGTTTCTTTATTTAAGTATTCAAATTTTCCATTTATCAAACGTGAAGCGAGATTCTCCTTTGAAAAGTTAATTTCACAGCTTTTATTTAGGTGTGCATGAAAGAGCCGCTATCAAACGTTTGTTTGAAATAATTCAGATCAATTTAACACAACGCATAATTTTACAAGAATTTCTCTGCATAATTTTCAAAATGAAATTTTGACAATCTCTTATATCATATTAAATCAATACAGCTTAGTTCCTGATTGATGACTACCACTGTGTACACCCACATGACGCGATAGTTCTTATTGAGTAACCTGTGGCAAAAAATAACGGTTTTGAGATGTTCGTTCTCAAAGGAGCCAGTTGACTCCTAAATATAGCAAGGTGACAAAAATGCGCATTGTGAGGCAATTGATACAGCCTCGCGTTTCTCTCATAATGCTATTAGTCCTTTGGGGGTCTTCTAATTCCCAGAAACGAGCTAGTTAGGATAAAAGGAACAATTTACAGCAGAAAACATGACCCAAGTGTTACACTCTAAATGTAATCAGATCAAATTACACCCTGCTGTATTTGGCTCTGCTCTTTGTTTCCAAATAGACTTTTTATATTCAGTTTCCTGCGAAGGTAAATGTAGCACTGATTTACATTAAAGGCAAAAGGTGGTGACAGGCTACATATCTCAGGGTGGTATTCACTTCGTTCCTTTATTTTCTGTGTGTTACACATCAGGAAAAGCAGTTAATGTACTCTGTTAATAACATGCTTAGCGAATTTATAGCTACTTATTCTACTTGTTTGGTCTAATGTAAAGCATTTCAAAGTGCTAAGGATTACTATAGGCTCAGCTTTCATAATACCATAAGGAGAGAAAATCAGCCGGTTCTGATCTATCAAGTATTGTATTCAAAGACGACAGGATAGTAATGTCGGTAAAGTCTTATTATGTGTTTATACCCAGGGTCAGTATTAGTTACCTCGTACGTCGAGGAAATTAGTCCTTTTGAAACTCTCCAAAAATAGTTATTGACGTATAATGTTGATGCCAAAACTACTATGATAGACAAGATAAGAAGCTACACATCATTTACTATTGTCGTAAGTGTCGTGTCAATTATATTGATGTTTGAAACTTATCTCGATACAATGTCAATATATTGACAAGCTGCACGTAAAAATGAACAAAAAATAGTTTAAGTCGGAATTATCATTGATATGATTCATGGAAGATATTATTCTGTAAAGTAAAATGTAATATATTATTGTCATTACGAAATACAAGTCTATTCGTTAATATTACATGAAAACAGTAATGAAGATACAATTATTGCGGGTAATGGGGTCTGGTCAATAGCATAGTCTACAGATTTTTGAAAATGAAACTGTAAGAGCCCAATACTGTCTAGAGTATTTGTCCCTTTCAAGCGCTCTATGTGAGTCATCGTTTCCTTCAACTTTCTGTAAGTAGGAAGAGTCAAAGAAGACAAGGTAATAAGGTTCATGAAGTTCACATTTCTCTCTGATTACGTTATCTGCACGAATACCGGAAAAGTCTAAGCTGTCTGGAAATAAGATTAATTGAGGATTTAAATGTCTTTCTGTTGTTATGTAAGCATGAAAATAAACGTGACAAGCAATCAAGATTATGATGAATTTCCTCAGTGTACTTTACTTGATTGTATTTGCTGTTACTAAATCAGGACGAGATACTTGAGCAGATTAATCGTAATTAGATATTGGATCAAGACTTTAGGTGATGTAGACAAGGTAGCCAATAGGTAACTTACCAGCGTTATGATTTATATTACCATCCTTTCCAGTATTTAAAAAGGTTTACGCGAAAATCTGATGTCAGAATTACAAAAGTATATCATTTATATGGTCATGCAGGTTTGCAACATAAAACATCATACCTCACTGAAACAACAGAATGGTCATAAAATAAATATAAAACACAGATATGGGCTGGTTTCTGTAGCTATTTTTATGCAACAAAGATATTGTCCTAAATTTAACCCAAGGAAATTATTCTTCATAAGACACTAATAATGAACTGAGAAAATTATTGGTTCTATTTTCACTCAAGGCGCCTACAGGAATCAATGCAACCACTTAGTCCATGTTAAACATCTGCTTTTCCAGGTAAAGATATTTGTAGCTAAATACGACAGGTTTACTTGACTAATATTGATATCTGGAAGACCTGAACCCTTATGTGACAAATTTTATTACACACAGGTGAGTTCACAGTGACGCGAAGTTCATAGTTCGCAAGCCTAAAACTGGTGTGTCGTTATCGGTACATGTACATGCACCGAATGCGAGACTGAACGATGGTGTCTGGAAAGTTCACCAAAGTTAGACAGGAAGCTGGTGCACTTCTCTACTTGGCATTCGGCGCAACAGACGTGCCTTTGTTAATTTCTGTAAAGACCAGTCGGTGGTTAGTAATGCCAATGAGCAATTGATTAATCATGTGAGAGACTAGAACTGGCGTCTCTACGTTTTGCACGGTTAGTTATGAGATATTTTCGGATATAACAGAAATTGGTATTTAAAGAATTAAGACTAAATAGCGGGCCAAAGAGCGATTTATTTTGGCGGAACTGCAGTCGTAGTGGCTCTCTTAGCCAAGGGATGTTGTCAAGGATTCTGTTAGAAGTTCCTTCGATGTCTCTTTTAAAACATGAGTCAGGCAGTTTCTGTCACTGAAGTTTAATCTCGTCTTCTATTCCTTGGTGAGCATTTGTTGAACAAGAATGCCTTTCAATCAAAGGTCGAACTGCCCGCTTCGCAGATAATCATTAAAGCGCCGTAAACGTTGAACATAGAAAAATTCATCAAAGCAATAAGAAACTGACCTTGTATATTGCTCACCAATATTAGAACATATTATTCCTGTGACCTTGAACTTGACTCAATGACCTTGGTACTCAAACTTGACCTAGATATTGTAAAGTTGTACAGACAGACAGACATGACTGATAACATTATCTTCCCGCAAATATTACCTTTCTGCATTATCTAAATTAGGATAGTGACGTTTAGTTATTTGCACATAACCAGCTCGAATGAAACTTGCGGAAGTTTTATTCAGATCTAACCTGTCGTGCTGTAAATTCTCTCGTGATATAAAATGTCAAAAAATGGAACATTGAAAAGTTTCTTTTCAAAACTGAAAACGACACAGAACTCCGACGATTTAAAACGTCAAGACTTGCAAAACAATTGTAAATTGCTACTAAAATAGCAATCGTGAGTAAATAACTGTGTCGTAGTTTTCTATGTTATTAGCACGAACTATAAAGAAACTATAAACGTTCGTGAAAGACGTGACGAAGTCTTGAAAAAGTAGAATAATACAGAGCTTTTCTACTTTTAAAGTACATTTGTAAGATAAACATGTTGGATTTAAAATAACTTTTGGAATTGTTCCGGAAATTAATTAGACATTTGGTACGTTGTGCGTAACACGAGAAGGAAGCTCGAAATCTTCTACCGTGTATTTTGGTAAATTTACCCTAATTAAAGCTGGTGCTAGTATACAAGTAATTATGGCCACAAAGATGAGATTATTTAGCATAAATTTGACATAAGCAGGTTTGCTTAACTGAAGGAATGGTATCGTAGTTTGTTTCTATTACTTAGATTGAAATCAAGCTTCTCTTTACAAAAAGGCATCTTTGATCAACGAACAAATTGAAGCAAAAAGATTGCAACACGCAAAAAAGTTAGTCTTGTGATGGACAAGTTGGTACTTGTTTTAAAAGGGTGATGGTCTGTTCTGCAGTAACATCTTGATTACTTCAGTAACTCGTATATTTTGCCTCCTCAATTACAAGAGAGAAATTTTAGGCAAGACTCGGTGAATGAGACACCAGAAGTTGTCCTTCATCCAAATTGAACGCTTACTCCATGATTGGCATAATAGATAAGAGTTGCAGTAATTAGTGACAGAAGTTAAGTAAGCGTAAAATTATCGGGCCAGACTCGCGGGCGGCGGACGAAACGTTATAATTCATCATCGATACTCCCACGTCGAGGGGACGAACCGGCTTGAGTTGCCGAACCGAGTTCCGTTAAATTGTGCTGAGTAATTGGCTTCATTTACGAAGGAAGAACAAATAACCACTGAGGCAGAATTTATAGTTGCGCGTATCAGGTCTTGAATATTTCATGATTACCTTCTAGAAAAAAATATGTACAATAATCTGGCATACATGGCAACGGAAAATGATTATCTTCGAGCAAAAATTCTTAAATAATCTGAGGTGATGAGTTTCTCTGTTTCCGGAGCCATGATTCTTTTGTCAGTGAAAGTGTTTTGAACGTAAATGTCTTGTACAAACTGGTATTGATCACAAAGAAACCAGTGAGTGAAATAAAAAGAGGTGAAATAGACTTTGAGATTCTAAACTATTGTCTTGAATTTACGTGGATCAAAAAGGCAAGTACTTTTAAGTACATTTAAGTTTAGAAATTCCAAGGACATTGTAATCTTACCGGAGAGGCCGACAACTATATGACCATATGTTACAGAACATCAAACCCTGCATTTTTCCACATGTATAACTACAATATTGTGATTGGTAGGAACTTGCTGGCAACTCATTCTGGCTAATCGCATCAAGTGGCAAGCCTAACTCAATAATACTTCATGTTTCCCAAGAGAAAAACAGTAATTTACATTAGCAAACAGACTCTGTGGTTGTGTGATGAGATGGCTGGGTGCGGAATTTATTTTATGAGATAACTTCTCGTACATTTTGGTTCTTTTAAAAAGGCAGAGCTTTGTGTAGCGACAATCTACTGCATTGGGGTAGGCTTCATTATGTACTGTTTTCATACTGTGGATATTCAATATGCAGCACATCTTGAACATTTAGATTTAACTTTTGCCATTGCCATTGTCACTGTGTCTTCAGTTCGTTCGTCAATTTAAACTGAGTAAAACACAATATATAAAGGGTATCCTCATAAAGGCAGGCACTGAATGCACCGTATCATGATATGCAACACATCAAACAGTTTTTCTTCACTGATCACCTGTCGATCAATTTATTCATCTCAGGATGTCACAATTAAAAACAGCTAGAAGAAAAATTACATTGAGCATGAACTAAATATGAACGTGTTCCTTTCATCAAAATCCATCAAAAGACCAACTACAGCGCAGAGACGAAAACTTGCAGAGAGAAAGAGCGCTGACATAAATATCCTACGTTTCACTTTGTGTGAACTTGTTTTCAATCCGTGTACAGAAATCTTTTCTTTAAAGGTGACGGTACATTTTTAAATGCGCAGATGTGCCATCTTGTTTTCATTACTTTTATTTATGGGATGAAAATAAAATAGATTAATGATAAATCTCCTGACATTTTTACAGTATTCCGTAAGGAGTAAAATACATTGGCACCCATTGTTCTCTGGAGAAGTAGAAAAAGTGGCCCCACAGCAGACTGAGTTTCTATGAAAAAGTAATTGCATTAATTAATTTCTTTGCCAGCAGCATGTCAATCATTGGTGTCATTTCTTGTAGTGTTGGGTTACTTCACTAGCGTGTTGACAAATATGTTGTAAAGTGAATAGCTGGAGCCTCCTAAGCATTTAGATTAAAATGTTCTGCTATAATGTTTAACACAGTCGATTTTTACTAACAAATAAGGCTCGATTCTGTCACGTAGCTGACACTTTGATCTCAATGACATTTGGACCTTTGGAAGTCTTTTCCAATCACAGAGCTGAATACTGAATTATGTTAATTAGATCCCACAGGAGATCCTCACTGACTAGAATGAAGTCAACAAAAGCACATAACAGGTACAGGATTCCCTCGGGGTCGTCCAAGAAACTGGTTTCTGCTAGTATTGTAAAATATTACACCAGATTTACAATTAAATGCATGTAAATACTTAAACATAAACAAATGGCAACGCATCTCTACATTTGAAAACTCGCAGAAATAACGGAATATATTCAAGACATGGATATTATCAATTTTATGTGTCAACTCAAATTGTATAGGTCTTTAGATAAAACTGTTCGTGTAGTAATAATCTTTATAGTGACCTAAAGCTTCTTAGTCTCATTTACCTCGTATGATAACACTCTGAAGTCGTCATCTTCGGCACTTCAGGTTTGGCAGTCCCGTTAGCTTATCACCCTAAGTGACAGTTCTAATTCAATAATGGCCTCACCATTCCCGCGAGGTAGCCACCACTTGATGCAGAAGTACGATAAACACACTGACAAAGATAAGGATGCTTTAGTCTTCATTATTGTTATGTAAGGAAAACAGCTGCGTAAACATCTTGAATGTCCTCAATTTAGTTTCCGGATCATCCCGCTGAGCTCGAACTCTTTAAGGAAGTTCCAAAAAGTTCGAGCGAAGAGGAAGTTTGAGTTAAATGTTAATTTTACAGTAGAAAACCTATTGATTTTAAAAGGCTCGAGCTAAGCAGAAGTTCGAGCAAAGCAGGATGACAAGTGAATATTACGAATAAGTTCTACGTATTGACGTTGTGTGTTCATCTGTGTGTTCTGAGTCAGATCAGGGTTCATATTTCATTTTGGAACAATAGAATTGTGTCCGTTGTTGAAACAATTAACATGGGAAAACAACAAATTATATCTGCTGTTTTTGAGAAAAATACCCCTGTACCCTTGTACGATATATGCGGTCCCATTAAGGAGATACGATTATCTTTCTTGTCTCAGTAAGAAAATACTGTCGTTTTCTTTGTTTGATTTGACGTTACACATCGCTACCTGCACAAAATCCTTAGTTATTTCTCTGGATTATCTTTATCCTTGGACAGGAAAGGAAATTACTTAGACACACAACTGTAATAAAGTAGTCTGAGATGTTCCTTGAGTCATCGGACTGATAAGACAAGTTCTGTGTTGCAAACCAGATCCATCATGCATTATACTGACAAACATAAGGTCTGATCACTTAGTGTTTGGTAAAAGAGGTTGTGATATCACCTTGAAATTTGTGGTAAGTTTTATAATAGTACTTTTTGGTCAATTCAAACCCCTTCTTAAAAAAGAAGCTTGCATGTATTTAAACTACGCAGTATGCATCTGATAATGTGACTATGTTAATTCGTAACTTAATCTGTTACTCAGGTATTGTGAATCTATCAAATTTGGGATCGCGGAAAATTTACACATACTCATTTTACTTTAGAAACTTTTGCGAGAGATTTTTTTTCTGTTACAAAAAACCAGTCAAGGCACCATTGAAATTCTTCAACCATTCAATTGATTTTATAGCAAACGGAGACTGCTGAAAGTGCTACCTGATATAAATTATGCTTCTCAATTACAGCGTTTTGATTTCATTTCCAATAAATATCCATAGAAATTTGGCAAGTTCCACTGGGTAGACTGGTTTCTAGCTGATAGCTGACCAGACCACATAAATGGGCTTTTTACACAGAAATCCAATGCTCTATTCCTCTCTACTAGCCCTTTTCCCTGAAAAGTTGGAGGCTAGCTTTTCGAAGAATGATCAATTCAACACTTAATTTGATTGTGCACCTTGGAAGGTTTTTGTTTACAAGTATTTTATTTGCACAGCATCATTTCGTTCTTCTTGCATCGGAAGCTATCATTAAGGCAAGCTTCTCTGTTGAAATTGGGCGAACCTTTTCGAAAATCACTTCTCTGGTCTGGCACTTCAAATCTCATGATACAGCATCAAGTGCACCTATCTATTTGTTTTAAAATACTCTTAAGTATATAGTTATCTCCAGATTCTTTGGTCAAATTTGAAATAATACGAAAGCCGAAAAGCAGTACAATTTTTGGAAATTTTTGACATTGCCAATCTTATCTTAGTAACAGAATCGGGTACAGTTCCTCAAATGGCATGGCGCGAAGTTCCATTGTTTCTAAAATAAAGGATCTTAAACATTTCATCCTCTGTCTACACAGTGTTCCTGTCTCCTGAATATAGAAAGGAGTTGTATGAGCAAATGCCGCCCCAGCAGTGTCTTACTTCTTACGAATTCCCTTCCATTAGTTTTCTTTGCATCCTTAGGCTGTCAGTGCCGGATTATGTGTTCATATATCAATGTTACTAACGAATAAATCATTACCTTCGTTGTATTCACATCACTACATAATGGTACATACATGAATACTTGTGTTGAAAGACTTTAAGAGTTGATATACATGGTTTGATTGAATTTTATCTCACGCATTCATACCCACCTACTTTGAAATAGTCTAAAATATTGTTTAGATAAGCATAATTTTTGTTGTGAAAGAATGACAAGGTAATTACAATCTTTAATGGTGATTAAGTTGTCTAGGGAAATATGTTGTTTGTTATTTTAGATGTTTGTCATTCTTTAGTAAGACTAGAGCATAATTTTGCACCTTTTTATAAAAACACGATAAACCGTACACAGAATCCGTAATAAATGTCTGTTATGAAAAATGCCATGTCTGCCTGATGCCATGAAAAACAGATAGAAATCTCATTACTCTATTTGACTGAAAGTGGAATACTGAAGAGATAAACCACTGATTAGGTGTGACACTGAGACAGACATCCATTTATTCCTGCATGACTACCAAAACCAAATCCGAAATGTCCTAAAACTGAGATGAATTGGAGATTGGAATTTCTGTCAGTTGTTATCATTGCGTGCAATGATGGAAGACAAGCAGTCATAATGTGGAAATAATACCCAATAAACAGTGCTGTCATTCAATGTGTGCTATGTCTATTTAGTGATAAATTGGCGACGAACTGTTTTGTGGCCCTATTCACATAAAGATAAATGAATATCAATCTACTAGATAATTTGAGTAGGTGTTATTCGTTTTTATGCGACACATTAATTACCTACATTGTCCACTGAATTGTCCTATTTGATTTAACATGTACTTGAATTCCTGTAAGTAGAAATATCAACCGAGGTTACTTGTCAAATTACTTGCATTATTGGCAATGAAATGTTAATGAGGTGAGGAATAGTGGATTATAGAATGATATCATGGCGAAAAGGTTTCCAATTGGATTTTGAGGTAATCAGAGTGTAAATTATCTCTGGGTGACAGCAGTCAATTTACTGATGACCCTTTCTACTATTGGTTCTGAAGAAGTTGAGCCTGCAGCCATAAGTGCAGCTGCAGTGGCAACCAGAAGCAAATATGGACATGTGAAGCACCTGCAGGTGGGATCATCCTTGACACTCATGAACTTCTTGGATCCTGGAGTCCGCTGATTCCAGTTTTATCGAGTAACGTTTTACTCTTAAGTTGTCTCTAAAAGTGTGCACTTACGCCCCGGATAAATTCATCCGTGTGAGACATGTATTAAATCAATCCTTGGACTGTTTTCTGCAGTATGTCTCATGGTATATGATACTTGTTACAGCAAAGGTATTCATGTGGATTCAAACAAACAATACACTTCATTTTTCCAGCATAACGGAAAATGAGGTCAGATCTTCAAAACCGTCTTTCCATGTTGGACCATGTTGCATGACCGTGCGTTTAGGATATTGATTTGACATGTTCAGACTAAGTGAATCAGTGCTGGGTTTATCCTACTATAGCATGCAAATAGATGTTGCAAAGGACTGATACCAAATCTGATTAAAATAAAGGAAGGCCTCCCATGATCACTGACATACCCCACATTCTATCGATCAATAAGACAGCGTGGTGCAATTCATTTTCCGACTAACATGCAATATAAATGGAAAAGATTCTTTCTGGAGGAAATCATATGTAAGAGGTTATGAATATTTTAAGAGATCTCTTCTTTTTTATTGAGACTTTATCTGATTTACTGTCTACCCAATGTCTGCTGATACGCAAAAGCACAATGCAATTTTCAAAAAGGAACATTGCCTTGTGATGAATTTGCCTGAATTGTTAAACTGTTTCATATTTTCATATTTGGTTGATTCTGATTCACCTGTTTCTAACCATATCTGCCTTTGCTTGACACAGTACGAAAAATGATAAATCACCAGCTATAAGTACTTGTAAATGGTAAATTCACACTCTCTTGTGTTGCTTGATAAGTTTTACAAAATGGAATGAAAAATAAAGGCAATCCAGAATGCTAAAAGTGCCACTGATACCAACAGAAAAATATTCTACACTTATCTTTCCTCCTTGCACACCCATTTTTAGACAGATATATTAAAATGTTAAATATATCTCATCGTAAACAATTTTTGTTTGTAGTTTACATCTTTGACACGATTTGCTCTTTTTCAAACGCATCTAGGTTACTGGTATTTAAATTGGTTTCTTCGCCCATGTTGTTACCCGAGGCTTCTTAAGAATTTTCTCATTTACTTCATGATCTCTTGTGGACCTTCATTTGGGTCATCAAATGCAGTGATTCTTTCATCCATCATTGCTGGCAAATTACCTACTACATGTTCACAAGGTCCGTAAGGTAATGATCCCAGGTAATGTTTCAGGATTAAACACTGTAATACGAGAGGAATGTTCTCTTCAATATAATTCATAGTGACATGACTGAGAAATTCCATAACAGTCTTGATTTGAGACTCAAATTTTGCGTGCAACTGCAGACGACCACGACAGACTCCCATTTGGGAGAAAATTCATATCTTCAGGGACATAAGTCATTTCTGCTCGTCAGTGGACATCATTTACGGATAACACTCCTGGTTCTCATGCTACAATGTTACCAAAGATCATTTCATTTGTCATGAATTGTATGGATTTTGCCATAAAATTAAAAAAATACCAATGTTAGAATCATCTCAAATTTCAAGCCTCATGATCACAAAGGTGGTTGTTTTGTATTAACTTTTAAATTTGTAAATCAATATTGGATAAACTCTGTATTTGAAACCTGTTTCACACAAGCACACTTATTGCTGCTGTGTAACTTCCTTGGGATCTCTTTTTTAAATGGAAGTGGGGTATTTTAAGTCATTTCTGCTTCGAAAAAACTGTTTAAATTATTCGTTACCTGTCTTCTTTACCTTAAACCATTAACCTTGATATTCAAACTTGACCTAGATGTTATTCAGGGGGCATAATCAAACACACAGGAAAGTGTTTATATGCGGTGCAGATCATTAAAATGGTGGCACCATGTGGATATTTAAATGCAGCAGATCGTAGTTAAGTATGGCAGCATCTGTAATATGTGACAGTTTCTGGCTCATTCTCCAGATAAAACTATTATGTATTATTTTGAAAAGTTTCATGGAAATGCACTGAGTCATTGGTTTTCATTAAGTAGAATGGTAACTTGATGCAATGTGTTTTGAAAGAGACAGCTTAGTGTGAGTAATCTGCTCATTTCATCTTTATGAAATGCTGCCCATATACACTTCATAAAATTATCTAGAGAATGGAAGAAGTTTTTAATCTTCAAATTCAGTGGGAAGAAAACAAAATCAAGGTGTGGCCTGAATCATTGGCTGATGCAGATCAAAATAGTTGATTTTTAAGTAATGCAGCTCGATGGTGAAGTGCAGCATCTCGAGCGGCATCTGCGTTTGATTATGCCCCCTGTTTTTAAGATGTACAACTATTATTTTTAGGACAAGGGGTTCCAAAGTTGCAGCCCGAAGGGACAGTCACGACTGAAAACATTACCTTCCCGGATACGCGGGCGGTAAGAATGAGGGTACAACAGTTGATTTAAATTAAATGTCTAGATTAAGTGTTTCCTTGCCTTTACCTCTTTTACAGGATACCCTGGTAGCACTACTTGACCATATCAAGAAAGTTGCCTCCAAATCAGAAGCCAACAAGATGACGACCCACAACCTGGCTGTGTGTTTTGGTCCAGTGCTTCTGTGTCCGTCTCCACAAACTGCAGCAGATATGGAGGTGGCCATGGACTTCAAGAAACACATTGAGGTGCTACATTATCTTCTTGACATCTGGCCAGCCAATAGAGGTATGTATAGTGCCTGTGTAATCAAATTAAATGGAAAATCGATGCAAAATTTACCGGAATTAAATTAAAGTCAACACGTTGTGGACTTATTCGCAAAGCTTTCTTTTACTTTATGTAATAGAGCATTTAACCCCTTTCATTCAAATTATATCCACTGTCATTTAAACGGAATGTTTTACATTGACATGATAGTGATGGACTCTTTACCCGGCCTACCCGGGTAATTCTTCTCGTTGCCTTTTTAACTTAAAAATATATCTGGAATAAGTTTCAAAAAGTGAGTTGAGACGGAAGTCTCAAAACAAATTAAATTCAATTGAACTTATCATTGCTATGAACGGAATAACTCAAAAGTTTGTTTAAACAAACCGGGTAGACATTTTTGGACATAAACGTGACAAAACTATCAAAATCTTCGTAGTACAGCTGTGCGGGCTGTTTTGTTTCATATCAGGAGCGAACAGTTCAGTTGGTGTCCCGGGACATGCACAACAACTTACACAGTTTTAAAGTAAATCTGTAGCAAAACAAGAAAAAAAATCTTCGTCGCCCTGGCTGAATGCGTGTCCAACAGGTTCCACCGTAACACGGTGAATGTCTACAATGGATGTCTTTGTACCTTATAAGGAAAATAATGTGGCCAATTACAGGGACAGGAACGTTACAAAGCACCGTTGTAATTCTTTAGCTAGGGACGTAGAAACTTTGACAGATGATTTGATAAAAAGCTGGGCAGACATGGAGTCACAAATTATTTATAAGGGCAGGTCTTGAGGAAGAGAAATAATGGGAGAAAGTTAATTCTTTAAACTGAATGCATAGTATCACAGTATCTCAAAAAGAAGTCGAAAGAAAAACTGAAAATTACATTCTTTCCACAACAATAAAAGGGCTATTAATGATTTGTTGGGGGAAACATCTCGTATTGATACCTACAGTTAAAAAACTACAGATCTATTTTCCAAATCATTTCAGACTACAGTTTATGTATACGGACATAATCTACACTATCTTGGCACTTTCTCAAAATATCTCTGTTCCATTTTCTGTGGATATCCTCCAGTGATCAGTATATCTGTCAAAAATCTCGAAATTTTTGACAGCTTTGATAAAAGTGTAGAGCTTTGCCTTTTCTGAAAATCATTGCTGCGGGAGCAAAAAAGTGCCATTTCAATATTTTGTTGAAATGACATTTCCATCATGCGTGCTGGAGAGAAAGTTTTGCCTTCGAACCCAGTTGAGCATAGTTCATCGGGCAGACCCTGAATAGAGTAAATAACACCACCACAACAGTTTATCCTTTAGGCTTATTTAGGCAATGAATTCAGTGCCTTCTGGTTAGTTTTTTCTCCACAAAGCTTATGGATATTGATCGAGTGCAAATTTGAACAGTCTGTTTGTTTGCAATCTTTTTACATACGTCGCCATGGAAATGCTATTCATATATTTCAAAGAAAAATCCTCAAATGGCAGATTGATAAACAAAACTAGTCAACATAAAATTGCTATATTTTTTCTTTGCCTTGAACTCCAAATAGTTATTATTACGTTTTGTTTTATATTGCCTGAAAAGTATATTTTGCATGATTTTTGCACACCAGGGTAATGTGTATTAGGTTATTGTCGGAAGAACGAAGCCAAAACCCGATAGAAGGGAGCAGATTGATACTTGACGAGCTCATATCTAAGTTTTTTCTTAGAATTTAAGACCATGAAAGAGGCATTTTCTTTGACACAATATTTTAACAAGATATAATGTACCTACCCCATTTCACTGGGGGAAATAAAATAATGAGTCCTAATTATCTATGCTTTCTTAAGAAGGTTTAGAGTAAAAAAATAGATTAATTGCCTTGTCAATTTATAGCGAAATTCATTGCACGGGTGCTTACCGGTCAAGCTCGATGGGTCTCAGACGGAAAAGAAGATTTGCACAAAAAACGTCCCTGCACTGTACTGCAAAACTTCAGACTGAAATTTGAACTGTCGGAAAGCTTTACAGAAAGCGAAAGGCCTTACGGCTAAAAAAAAGAAATTTTCTGTCGGCGTGAGGATTAGACTGTCAGGAGAGAAGAGTTCTCTCCGATGTCTACATCAAATTTCTGCATCTGCTTACCAAGTCCGACGAAAAAGCCCACTTGAAATTCACATGAGTTCTAAATATCCCTCTGTGGATATTTCTGTGAGGAGAATAAGTAGCTGTAAATCTCAGATTACCTTCCTTTTGCAGAAGTATCTAAGAGTGAAGGATTTAGCAGTTGGGGAAATTATGGGTCCCGATGGACTGAGTCTACATAATAATGTGAGAGGTGTTGGCAGACTGAATTAATTCCTTTGCTCGTACTTATTGCTTTGTACTGATATCAAAGTTAATGGTTATTTATTCATAACCGAAACGTTTACTTGTGTTTCAAATGAGGACACGACACGGGCACCACTATTCATTGCATTGTTCATGCATTATTGCAATGAAAGAAACAACATAAATTTTCATTGTAGTAAAATTAAATACCATATTTATCCTAATTAACGCACATGTGCGAAGGACCAAATTTTGTAATGCATGTTGATTAAAGGCGTCTTTCAACTGATGTGCTTCATAATGAGCCATTATGTCAAATTTGGTATAACGATTAAAACATTTGTTGTCACCTGACATTAATCATATTTATGTGCATTAATTAGGGAGTGTGCGTTAATTAAGATAAATACAGTACGTATCCCGAGCTGTTTCCTTTTTGGAAACACTAGAAATGTGTTTTTGTTCAAATAAAATACACAACGTGAATTTCTATAGTTTTTGTTTGGAGAAAGAAAAAGAATATGTAATCACAACTGAAGTTTTTAAAATGCACTTTACCAAATGAGTTTAGCAATGTACATCTATGCTCCAGAACTGAAGCCATAATTTCATCAAAGAGAAAAGTCTGGGAGCAAGACCGTTTTTATCTTAAAATGTTTTTGTTACAAGAATTATATTAGCATCAGACAATCCATATTTGGTGTACAATTTCAAGAAATTAATATTCGTATTGCAGTCTTTTTTGCCATAGGGAACCTGAAGTATTGCTTTATGAAATTGTCTCGTTGTTGAGTAAAAAGTTACATTGATTTAACATAGAAGCATTATCTCCCCCCTTTGCACGGACTATCTGTAAAGGCACATGCTTGTTGAATTGCTTACATAACACGGCCTACATGGGATTGAAGCACGACAATTTCTATTTAGTAATCCTGTCACTCACTGCTCATCTTATTCCTCATTGTCTCGTACGGTTTTATGCTTGAAAACGTAATGTCCAATAAGAACTAGAGCTGCGTGGATAGTAGTCCCTGAGAAATACTTTAGGCAGAGACGATATTTACTGTTCCAATCATAACAAGGCAGTACAAGCCATGTCAGTTAAGATTCACTAAACACGTACTTGAGCGCAAAGGAAACCTTTAAAACATTTGATCATTTCCGATAAAGATTATTTTGAATCCACAAGCCGCGGGTCCCTTACTCAGAGTCCTGTAACTGCATTTTGTGCTTTGGTGTTCGTAAATCGAGCTACAACTAAGCATTTCTTAACCATAATTATTTTTCTCGAGACAGTCTGAGCATGAGTGAGTGGCGATGCTGAACGTTTATGTGTATGTATTCTACCTAAACAGATTTTCTAACTGTCAAACTACATTAACATTAAAATTAAAAAATTCAACATGTACATTAAATCCTGAATGATTTGGAGTTTGAAAACATTGGCTTAAAGACAGACGTGTAATACTTTTTACTGAGGGATGTAATGATTCTTCAAAAAACACTTTGCATTGCATTTAATTTGAATTATTGAATTCAACATAGAATAGATTTTCCCTATGAAGTGAACCTTAAGTTAGTGGTGTGTTTTATCAGCCCAGACAGACACTGAGTGAATGGATAAACAGATTTATCTAATATGGCTTATGTGGGCATACCGCATGACAACTTCTACTTAGTACAACTGTCATTCATAGCAAATATAACTCCCTAATTGCCCCATAAGGTTTTACGACCAGCAGAAGTGCAGCATACATAGCTTGGTATGCGGCTCAAGCAGAATTATCTGGCTTGGCTCAAAGTTTTCACACCAGATTTAGGGAAACGTTATTGTCTTCAGAAATATTCAGATTCAGATAAAAAAACACGATTACGTTGAAGCACAGCTTGTTTTTTGCTATAACCAAGTATACATGTATAATAAAATAATATTTTAATTACAAAGTCGAAACTTTAAAAGCCAACACTGAGTGTAAGCCATGTATGGAGCTGAACACAACATGTAGAGTATATTGCTGTAAAGTGTTTTCCATACATTTCTGGGATATCAATTTACCTTTGCCATGACAATTCCGCAGTAAGCTCTGATTAATATTTATCGTTAATAGTAAATTGCAGACATGTCACATTTTTCAGAGGCATCACACAGCCAATGTCAATCTGTTGTCAACAAACAACACATATTTTCCCTTCAATGTAACCTCAACACATTCGAGTAGTTTATTTTTTCCAAATAGTAACTTCTACAAAGGCCGGAGTTTCAAAACTCCTACAAACGCCTCCTTTGAAAAGTGAACATTCTTCTAGTTAATTTCTATTTAGTTTACAACACCTCATCCTCCAACTGTACCATCTATGTTTATACCCATAAATATTTCATCCCAACCACACTGCACCTTGCCTGAGAAAGGCATTTAATTCGACAGATACGAAAACAAAAGACTACCGTCCCTTGTAAAGGAGGAACGAATTTATAAATACTCTTCATGTTGTATGCAACAGACACCAGAACTCGCCAGCGTTTCAGCGACTGTAAACCTTTTAATAATATTAAGTGCTTCCTGGTCAACAACCTTTGGTCAAAGTTAGAAAACAATATCGAAGTCATGAAATAACTCCAAAAAGGAAACATTATTTTGACTTAGATTTTATATGTAAATCCTGACCCGAATGAATATGTTTCTTCAAAATATGCAGTGACTGAGCCAATGAACTGCAATAAGAGAATATGTGTGAAATTTAAGATGTTGAGATTTGCCCACACCACCATGACTAGTCAACGAAGGTTTATTTCTATCATCTACAGTGAATAAAACTTCAAATTACGATGAACCGATATTTATTCCTTTAACAAGATACTTGTACTGATAAAAATTATGTCTTACTCAAATTATGAATGTGCACCGAGATGTCAAAATATTTTCATCATACAAATTTATTCTTACCTTAAAATATGGACCGATATTTGTTTCTACACACTTATCAAGTAAATTGGTTACTTTAATAAACCAAATAGATGATAAAGTTACATTCTCATGATTAGCATTTAAATTAGTTAATTTACATCTGTGGTAGATTTCTCTCGGAAAGCAATATTTTGTGCACTCGCAAGGTATCGGGTAGATTCATTCAATATGCCAAAGAAGAAATCTATGCAGTACTAGCGTGTACAAAACCAAACATGGATTGATTTTATTTACTTTCAAAGATCTGACAACATTTCCAATTTCCAGTTTCAGAAACTCAGTCATGTCCAGAAAATGGATTCGTAGTTTGACTGATCAGGCATGAAATTCAAGGAGGACAAGCGTTGTGTCATGAAACGAGAGTATGCCCATGCTAAAAGTTGTTAGGAATATGATTTAATTTAGCTTACATTGGCACTTCTGCACTGAGTTGAAATTTTGGCCAATAAAACCCCTCCATGCAGCTGTGTGGTTGATTGATTATGAAAGCTATACCATAAGAGCGTTATTCATCACTTTGATATTAATGGGTCTACAACCTATTTCATTATATGACCAGACTTTTATAATATATTGTCCCTGTGTAACCTTGTACACTCATGAGAGCAGAGCAAATGCTTTTAAGCTCAGCTTACATTTCAACACATTCTGGTAAATAACATTTCTTCTTGTAAAATAGAAAAACGTTACATTTATTTCCCTTCATCTGCATGTTTCAGTGACTGACCCATATATTTTATCTCTTTGCATTCTCAGTTAATAATCACGATCTGTCGCAACCCTTTTTGAAGATGCATTATCTAATGTAAGGGGACACACGTTTGTAAGAAAATCTCAGAACAAGTTTTTCTCATTTTGCAGCACTTCCTATGTGACTCCTCTCTGACCAAACGGTGGATCTCTTTCAGTTTAGTGCACGAGCAATATGTCACTCTACATCTTTCAAGCTGTTGCAGTCACTAGAGAGAGAAACTACTAAATTTCCGTGTGTAGTCTATTTTTCTGGCACCAGATCAGCCATCATTAAGTCTCTCTTTTGAATTCCTATTACCCTGTCCTCCAATCGGGGATTGTACACAGATCGCTGGTATGTGTTGTCATCTAAACTGCAGATATCTCTACAAGCTGTTATTTTGCTTGTTCATATTACAGAACTACAATCCTTCAGTTTCCTTTCAATAATTAATTGTCTTCATGTCAACCCATTTAGCTAAACTCTTCCGAGAATTCGTAGGTTTGTTAGAAATGTCACGGGACTCACTCGACATAAAAGGCATGCTTTAACGCTGGGAAAGCAACAGATTTCTGGTTTTATCCTGAAGAGTTCGCTATGTAAAAATACCCGATTAATTTGAGTAAGAGAAGTTTTTACCAGACTATGACTTCCTGTTTGATATCCTTGTGTGCATATGATTATACACTACAACTGAAAGTAACAATTACATTGTAAATTGAAAACTTTGGCTCCAAGTGATTTAACTGACGAACAACTATACATGTATCCAACGTGGCCACTAAACCTTTCCTACTTTTCATCATAGCAAGATGCTAATTGTACACCTTGATGAAACAATGCACACAAAATTTGTTGCTCAAGGAAGTTACGTTTAACTTGGCATATGTTTGTCCCCTCGCACATAGACTGGAGGGATAATAGTCTGATGATGGGGAAATAGGTGAAATGGAAGATGCTTTGAACCAAAGTAGCAGCTTTAGAGCACGCTGTTTTTTCAACTGCTACATATTATTACCATGCGTGTCCAGTGGTAAAGTCTAAAAGATCAAGTATTGGCAAAAGAAAGGAAATGAGCAAGATGGGATCATTAGGTCACAGACCTATGAAGTTTCGGCCTCATGCTAAACAGCTTTTTCCAAAAACATTTCATTGGAATGCATATTGACACGATGTATTTAATGCAGCTTGATATGCTGTCTAACTGAGGGGTAAATAAACCTAATGTAAATACGGCTAGGGAATTTGTACAGAAGTATTACTTACAGGACCCTCATTGAATGGAAAATTGATATCTTTGCAATGTAAAAGTTTTGATTAGATCTTTTCAGAGAGAGGACTCGTTTTCTTTTCAAAGGATGTCAGATTAAAGATAAAGGTCCAAGACCTAAACATCGTGTCTTTCCACGTTGTGTCTTTCATACGAACAAATGCCTCTATTGTTTCTGAGGTGAAGAGGCCGAATAAAAAATTATGGAAATATATTTTGTAGAATTCAATGAATAGCGAACGTTTAGAGTACGCGCGTACTTCTATTGAATGACACATATTGCTTGAAAATAACTTTGAAAGGGGAAACAATCAGTTTCATATTTCGGTTCTATTATGCTGCATTCCACTCCATACTTACTTCTGCTTGGTCGGAGAACTTGATTACTACCTGCCACTGCAGGAAAACAAGTTAGCTGCAGTAAATCTGCAGGTCACTGCAATCCATCGCAGCCGCCTCCCAGTCATTAATAAACTGCTTTAATCGGACAAGTTAATTAGCTCTCTCAGAATTTTATCGAAGGCAAAGCCGATAAGA
This sequence comes from Haplosyllis anthogorgicola, assembly GCA_038406195.1. NCBI lineage: Eukaryota > Metazoa > Annelida > Polychaeta > Phyllodocida > Syllidae > Haplosyllis > Haplosyllis anthogorgicola. Next base: position 24,104 of record JBCAUI010288854.1, read on the forward strand.
ATCCATTTTCTTGCTTCCTCATGAACTGAATTGAATACTGCGTAATGAGGGAAAATGTAGATTCATAACACATGACTATCGCACTTCATGCAATGTTGTCAATTCGAAGGACCATTCTGAATTCAACAAATGAGGATAGACCAGCTTTCAGTTCCCAATACTGTTTTGCCAAAGTTGCATTGCGTTGGGCATATACAAGAACCCCACCAATAGGCTTCCCATACCGGCCGCCATCAGTAAATAAGCTGCCCTTCAAAAGCCACCCTTGTCCTTTGCAATGCCTCCGTCAGTTCTCCTTTTTGTATTGACCAATAACAAGCACCCGAGGAACCAGTTAGATTGCATTCCAGTTTTTTATCTCAGGATTTTAAAATACGATCGTGAAATCAACGTTCATGTACTAGAAACAACTAACAGTTTTTATCTGTTGGTAATTTTTCTCGTTTTTTGTTTTTTTTTTCTCGTTTCAGAAGCCAGGTCACCTCAGGGTGACAGTGCAGAGTCAGATACGTCATCAAAACGTAGTGCTCCCTCTGGTGGAGATTCCCAGCAGCATATGACTTCATCAGAAAATCCAGGTTGGAACGAGGAGCAAGTGTCACCATGTTAGCAATAAAATAATAAAGAACCATTCAATAATTGAAATATTCACGAAACTTATGCAAAACGTTGATTCTTTCGTTAGAATGTAAATGATTAGAACAAGCTTGAATTATTGTTATTGTTTGAATTAAAGGATCTCTTTACATGCTTCTTTGTGTTGATGAATAAGCAAGCTGTGGAAATTGGAAGCGAAACGCTAAATAAATTAATAGCATTTCCACCGATATTCAATTTCCTTACGTTTCTTCTTTATCAGCACAAAGCTGCCCGAACGTATGTTGTATTGTTATACATTAGGTAATAAATTAGGTAATTCTTTCCAGATCTACGTTTAAAAATTCAATTTTCTCCCAGTGATTTTGGAGGCAGCAATAATTTGTCTTGCTTCTTGACCAAATGAGAATCACATTTGAACTGCTATGAACATTCACTGACAAAAAATCAAATGCATTGATATTGGTTGGGTACATACACTTTATTTTGCACACAAAAATATACTTCAAGAGTATTTTTATGCCAGTATAAGCGAATGATTTTGTACATAAAACTGTTATGAACGTACAAGGTGTACAAAATGTATCTAAAGATCACAAACAATAAATGATTTAGATGTATACATTCCAATGAAGATAGTAATAAACGATAATTGTGATTATAAAACAATTCTAGCTATTGTATAAAAATCTAGTCATCCTGTAAATAAGAAGAAACAACGTTTTTATAAGTAAGAGCTTCTTGTACATTTATTGTAAAAACAATGTTACAAATTGTGCATTGTTGCAAAGGGCGAACGCATTCCCGTAGAGAACCAAAGCATTTTCATATACGAATTCTTTTCATCTGCTATACACGTAATACTGAAATTCTTGTATGTCTGTTCTTGTAGTCTCGTCACAAAGAAATATTCCCACGATCTCGTCTACTTTAATCTGTAAAGGCTTAAATCAAACTTAACTTAAAAATTTCATGTTTTGGACGGAATCGTATTCAATTGGTATTGGTATTGCATTGGTTAAGAAATTCAAATAACCACGGTCGAATATATTGATATCAGTACATGTGAAACTTTAAGTTTAGAACTAAATTGTGATTCAATTTCTGATTTTTTAAAAATAAATCTGAATAGACTAGGATATCTTGCTCTTACATTCCATATCAAATAGGTTGTGTGTATTTACTTTTAAAACTGTGATTGTTGTAGATGATCATCTTGCCATGTTGCCCTTCTGTAGATTTCCCAATTATCAATGGTCTTAATTTACTGCCCTATTATTACGCCATGATTCCATCATTTCTCTTCGAAGTCATTTTGAAGTCACTTTGAAATTTAGTCCAGACTGAAAAACGGCATTCTTATTTTAATTTGATCCTTAATGACGAAACTTGATGAACTGACACATAAGTTTCTTTTGTTTAACAGTGACTTCTTCTTTATGCGCATCTTCTGTGTAGTTTGAAAATACATTGTGGATATACGCCTTTAGCTGCTGTTAACTACATTCAGACCTCAGACTCCATTACTATTATCAATTTCATGACTTTGTGATCGATTCATTAGTTTTAATGTTATTTTTCCCAATAGAAACAATCGTCTCATTTTGCTCATTATTATTGTCATCATAGACACAAGTATCGCAGGTGTCATCTTATGATGGTTGAATTCGGCCCAAATAAAGTACTTAATGGTTGTGTAGCCTCTATGTGTTCTCGTCACATATGCGCTTTTAGACATTCTAATGCGCCAAGATCAAACGGTCAAATTTATTATCACACAAAATTTTCATAACATGAGACCAATGGTGTAAATGTTTTATCATGTGTGTATCAGTGTTCATGTTTACGATATACATCTCAGCGGGAGGGCCACAGCACTCAAAATAGTCTCGCATCAGTCAGCCCTTATCCTTGACGGAAAAAACCGCACATGTGACGAAAACACATGGAGGCTACACATCTAATATAAGACTCAATGTATGATACGCTTACATGCGATGTACATACTAATTTTGCTCCCATGTTTGTTTTAATGTTAGGTGGTCACCCTTTCGGGGACATTTTTAAAAAGTTGTTCAAAGATGGAAAATCTTGAAATCATCTTTACCTCATACTCTGCTCTGTAACTAGAATAATTAATGTGTGCCAAATAGTTTATTACAGGTAATTATGATTAAATACTAAACAAGCCACTATCGATTAATTGTTTACGTTTTAAAAGGTGAAAAAGTTTATTGGCTAACTTTTTATAAATAATGAATCAAATTTGAGTTTTTAATAAAATTTTTAACCTCAAGTATTTGGTAGGTTATTAATTTATTTATGGTTTGCTGTTACAATCATTGCTATCATTGTTCGTAGATGATCAAATAGTCACAATATCTGCGGCTGCTTCATGTGTAGAAGAAATAGGTTCTGAAACCTCATTTACACGGTTATAACTCGTAGAACAGCGCTAGGATACATCCAATGTGAAATGTGATACAGTGAATTAATTTCATTTCAATATTCGTACAAAGACTAAAAGCACTGTGTATATTAATATTGCAAATATTGAAATTGTACAATTGTGAACATAAAAACGAGAGACAATAAATGTTGTTAAAATGAAGTTTGATATTTTGTTTATTATTCTTCAGGAAAAGTAAATGTGGTTAGACAAATTGGGACATTCGGATTAGTCTACATTTTAAAGATAGATTTACAATCAGGCGTGGATCCAGGATTTGGTCAAGGGGGTCCAACCTGTCAAGTGCCGATGTTTGCCAATGGAGCAAAGCAAAGTCACGTATGACATTAGCGTGGGGCTGTGGCCTGCTCTAGGACCCCAGAAGCCCTATGGCTTTTCATTTACAAAGATGCATTCACCTGTATTTCTGGTGACCTTTTATTTTTATTTTTCTGATTTTTGTCAGTAATTTTTACCAATTCTGCTATTTTTCACATTTAAAAGTTGCTTTTACAGCTTAACTATTTTAGCTTTTCATGTGAATGAATTGATCTTCATTTATTAGCCCATATGTTAATAATAGAAGTTTAGAAGGGGTGTATAACAGACAAAATGGTATATCTGTGGAAAATAGTCAATGGGAATAGTAATAAGGACAAGGAATAACTGTAGGATACATTATGATGCAAAATACCCCTAGCGCATGTTATTTCTTTAAACTCCGAAAATGTTGTTATTTCACCATAATAACAAGAAAAATAAAAACTAAAATTATGGAAATCAATACCATTATGCTTTTTTTATGTTAAATTAGGTGCAAATAACAGTGATTGCCAAAAGGAATATGTGGCCTGCTTAAATTGATGTCTGTTGTCTGAGACAAATTTGATTTAATATAAACATAGCAGAACAAATTATCACTATTTTGGTTTACATTATCTGTGTTATATTCTAAAATAGAGAAGAAATTTAAGGTTAAAGAAAATGTGTTGCTGGGAGGAAGGTGCATCCTAATGATGCCGAGCAAAGCAAGGCTAGAAATTCTTTTTTAAACATTGCAATGAAAATGATGCCGAGCACAGCAAGGCTGGAAAATTGAAATAAAAGTATTTAAATGTTATGCCAAGTGAAGCAAGGTTGGAAATTTTTTAAATTTTTAGTCTAATTTTAGTGTCTTGAGGTGCTGGAGCCCCAAAGTAGGGCCTCAAAACTAGGGGCTAGGGGGCCCGGGCCCCCAGGCTCCCCTGGATCCGCTACTGTACAATTGTTACAATAGGATTACTCAGGTGACTCCCAAAATGTGAAGATCATATGATTCATGTTTAAAAAAATGAAAGGAAGGTAGCATGGTCTGAAAAAGTAATCTGCTCATGCTCATCAGTTTGGACTTTGGCCATAAGTGAGTGTGCATCAAAACTGACTTCCCAAGCCAAAGCTGGTAGGAAGTAGCGTCAATAAGAAATCTTAAAAGTGGGCTTGTGGTGTCGTCAGATTCAAAATTGGATTGACTGCAGTTTTACGTTCAAACTTCTGAGACTTCTCCAATTTCCCGTCTCTAAAATTCAGTCATGTCCAGAAAATGGATTTGTAGTTTGACTGATCAGGCATGAAATTAAAAGAGGGATACACATTGTTAAATGAAACAGACCTTGTTGATTTTTTTGCACTGAAAGTTCCTTAAAAGATGCCTTACAGTAAGAAGTAGCAGCAACATTGAATCTCAATTGTTTAGCCTAGTGTTCTTATCGTTGATGAATAGGTTTTACACTTCTAGATGGAAGATTGACTTGACTGCTTCATAGTCTTTTTAAACGTACTTCATTATACTCGGTATCAACTTAAGACTCCTTCATATTGACAAAGGACCATAGATCCAGATTTTGACATGTAATTATTGTAGATTCCGGATTTTAGAATACATGAATATTGGATGGATGTAAAATATACATTTCTAAATTTATCTTAAAAGAACAAAAGACGTCAAATAGTTTAAAATCGCCCGCCTACCTAATTTAGCTTACTTGCCTAATAATCGGGCAAATTAAACAAGAAAACCTCCATTGGGCCACATCGATCCTGCAGCGATTATTACACAATGAGGGTTTTTCTTATTTCAATCTCTATCAAATCTTCCAAATTTACCTAACTTTCCAGACATATGAACTGCCTGATTTTTAAACTGATTTTTGTCTCTCTAGGTTAATACTAATTTCAGTCCAATGATGGAATATTGTTCAAGACTAAATTTAGATCTAGTAAAAAGACACAAAATCCAGACCAGGCCAATTTCTAATCAAATGGTAGACATAATGTCGAGGTTTGCTCTTCTCACGGTGGGGTTAGGGGTTTTAGCAATGAGAAAAACAAATGATTACTTCTTTGCAATGTTTATTCCACTAGTTTCAATGTGGACAAAAAACTGAATGGTTCAGTATAACTGAACAATCTACAAACAGACAATATTTAAAAGCATTGGTACAGGAAAATATAT
>JBCAUI010288855.1:0-15684 GCA_038406195.1 Haplosyllis anthogorgicola
CCCCACAAACAAACGGAAAAAATAACTGACGATAGGGCCCGGCTATCTGATGTGTGCATCGTCTCGTTTCAATTTTTGTAGCAATCATTGTCATATATTTTTGGCTACTGGATTGGTTTCAGACACCACATTTTTATTGGATTAAGTTCATAAGTCTTTGTTTACGCATAACAGACTACGAGATTTAAAAAGGGATGCTTCAAAATGATATTCTCCCCCTTTTTCTTGTTCAGCCCACTAAAACCCACTTCACTTTTCTTGCCTTCTGGCCTGTTAACTGTCATGGCGGACAGGATCAATTTAAAGCAACTTTTTGTCAATAAACAGACCTGTATTTTACTTCTGAAAAGCAGCAGTTTTTGTATTCACAATCACGAGTGTGTGTAAATAACCAAGGAAATTATTTTCTGACACTACATGTGTAAAAAATTCTCAAAAAGAAAGAATTCCCCAAAGGCATGTTGCAAATGCAGGAAAAAAATGTAAGAGGATTTTGACTACAAGGTGGTCATTTCCCACCCTTTAAATCACGCATTCCACCTTTCGCTTACTTGCGTCATGAACATTTGATACAGTTTGGAATAAGATCCTTGTGGTTTAACAATAGTACGATATTCAAATTCAGATGCGATTTCAGCATGATTAAAAAGTGAAAGAGAGGGCTTTATACGCATAACAAATATTAACGATATGGGCTAATTGTTTTGGTGATTCCAAAATGATATTTTAAATATTCAGTAATCAACAACTCAAAATGTTTAAATGATGCTCGTTGAAATATCGTCAATAACAAACTTGATCAGATCAGGAAAATCCGCACTTTTTGGGAACAACGGAAATTTTTCCAAAACAAAAGCAAAGCATGAGTGTTACTGTCTATTGTTTCCAAAGTTGATATAAGATCTTGGATGGTATAAAAACATCCAATTTCATTGAAAATACAAAGCATAAGACAATAAATAATTGTTTGAATTTAGAAGGTAACGAGGGTGTTCTTTTTAGGGAAAATATCTGGGCAACGAAAAGCAAATTTCAAACCATTTTACATCTTTAATACAAAGTAGCTAGCAATTACCTTTACGTGGACGAACATAAAAATAATTTAAAACGTCATTTAAGTGCATCCTCCTTAATTTTGCATGTCATTATGATAATTTAGTGGTTAAACCTTGACCGTTAATGTCCATTTTATCTGTTCCGATAAATTAGTGTCTAAGTTTAAATGTTCCAGATTGTAATGAGAAACAGATGTAATCTGGGATTAAGTTGTCTATGTTTCTCGAGATTTAGCTGTAAATTCTCGGTTTGATGGTGTTCAATTAAAATTAAATATTTCAAGTTACATGTATATCTTCATCGATGATTACTGGTCAGATCGGTTTTGTTTGAATACATTTACTGTCGAAAGATACTTGTTGATAAAGGGTGAAATAGTCGTTCCGTCTCTAGTTTTGAGAGGAACAGAAATTCACAGTGTGCTCCTGTTCTAACCAAATGCACGGTGTGAAATTCTAATAAAGGTTTTTTTGTCCAAATTAAAATTCACCTAATTCAGCTACTTCCTGAGACAGATTAATTCATTTTAGACATGTCTCTCCAATGTTTTACAATTGGGACACAGACAAAAATGGTATTGCCCTTACATCAGTAAGTGTAGTTTTTGATTAAATTTAATATCTAACAGTTTTGCACACCTACCAAAATTGGTATCACTAGCATACCATAAATGGTAGACACACCAAAATGGTATATATTTGTATAGTTCCTACCAAATTAGGTAAACGAGGTAAATAAGTTTAATTAGGTGGACATTGAATTTTGGAAAAACCTCTTTTGTTTGCCTAAAAATGAAACCTAAATTGTGTGCAGAGAACAAGCATTCAATCTTCTACCTGTTTTTGGTGATTCACCACTGCGAACAAATTTTGCCGACTGGTCCGTCGAGAGCGCTCTACTGTCGGCCCTGATGTTCCCCGGTGAGCAAAGCGAAAAATCACTGTCTGTCCATCACTAGGTCTTGAGATTTGAATCCCAGAAACAGTTTCACAGTTTTCAGTATTTATATTTTCGTATTTACTGCTCGAAACTTTCGTCCAAAATGGTACGATTTTTGGGTAAAATATACAAAACTATTGCATGAAAATCAGTACACAAAAATCGTATCAGAAGTTTAACAATACCGCATCAAAAGCTCAGCGTGAAATTCTTTCGTTCCCTCCTTTGTTCTCTTCGTTTCAAAAATGGTACGATTTTTGTGTACTGTACCAAATATTCTTTGAAAGAGATGCCTCAAATTTTTTTTATAAATTTTATTCTTGAATTCCCTGTTCGGAATTGAAAGAAAGAACTTTACTTTTTCAGCAAATTTGAGTCATTGCTTTAGGGAGGGTTTTCGAGGTCTTTTTCTTTCTATTCGATTTGATTTGCTTTTCCCTTATTTGTTTCAAAACTTTTTCTTTCCTTGGTGCCAAATGCCTCACTGTGCTTTATGGGGATTAAAACGCGTTTCACGTCTCTTTTTCTCACTTCTTTATGTAACAATTTTCAAAATTATAATCCGCACTTCAATTAAAATTTAACTCCACAGCATTGTTCAGACTTTATAATGAGCATCTTGCTGCAAAGTAATATTTCACTATAAATTATTTTCTGCGTACAATAAGGAATATTTTGGTTAACAATGCTAAACTTACAGCTTAATTTTGTGCAAGAATAACCTTTCTGAAAATCTAAGGATTTATTAGCTGGAATAAATGTGATTCATATTTTTATGTTTGATCATGACCACAAATCATGAAAGCTAGCTTCCTTATTCCTAAAGGTACCATCGCATAGTGTCACTTAAGTTTAAATTTTGAAAAGCGGCCTTGTCTTTGAGAAAACCAAAAGAACCGCAAGAACGAAAAGTAAATTTTATGGTTTATTAAAATTTACTGCACTCGTATTATTTTAAAAAGTAATCGAGCAAAATTAATTTCAGTGAACTTCACTCGCAACAGTAAATTTCTCAGAACTATTTCTGGGGAAAGGTGATATTTTCCTTGAACAATCAACAAGATCAAAATGAAAATTAAACAAAGAAACGCGATTAATACAAATTGGCATTCTGTTCTCGTTTTAAAATATTCAAATTTGGACTTCATGTGTTCATGTGTCAGGTTTTGCACATAAAATCCAGAGGTAAGATTCAAATGTTTAACATTAAGGCAAATATGGTCAGCAGTTTGATTTCGTTGCAAAAAAAGTCTTATTGATTATGCGTATGAAAACAAATGAAAATCTGTCACCAGAAGGAGACTTTAATTTAGAATTCAAACCTCCAACCACATTAGGCTTTATCTTGGTTTAGGAAATATTTAAATTTTGGGTTCCTAATTAAGACTTTGGCAAATAATTGAATCATGGAGTGGCGCCTAGTTCTGACCAGTCGCAGCTGTAGTGGACTCTTTTCTTTCATAGTGGTCAAGCAAAATTCTTGGCTTTGAAAACCAAAATCTGTCGAAAATCAGTTTTTGTCCAGATGCTTTGTTTTCAGTTCAGGTGTGTACGTGAAACTTTGAAAGATTTAAAGCTTAAATTTGAGTTGAGAAGTGGTGCAGAAAAAGCATTGAATTTTGATATGGAAATTGATCTTTGTCTGAAAGAAAATTTGACAGATTATTTAAGGATAAAGTGAGTACTTTTAAAGTTAAACAATGAAGGGCGTATTCAAAACTTTATCTTACTAGGTTCAAACTTTATCCTAACATTCATACAGATGACATTTATTTTACGTATTTAAACAAAGGATAAAACATTTGATATTGTTGGTATTGAAAATATGGAAACCATAGATTTCATTGTTCTTGTCAACAGTCTCCATTTTAAAAATGATGTTCATTTGTAATATTCGAGTGCGCACTTTGACAAAGGAAAACAACGTAGATAATTAAGCTGTACATATTTTTGTACAGAAGAAAATGCTCAAGGCAAGAAACGGTTTGGCTCTTGTTGGAGAGAACAAAGAAATAAATTTTGACGAATATTTTTTCCCTGTTGTGAAACAAGAAAGAGCCATTATATTTTACCTTTTGAACGAAATTGAAAGAAACGGAACACATGCGAAACGTCATTTAGTTTGAAAATATTTTGCAATGATCCTTAGGCGGATAAAATCATAGCTAAATTCGGCCTGAAAATGTGCAACTGAGAGGGTCTATAACATCAATTATAACTAAAGTGAACCAGAGTTAATTATATTGGAACAAAAAGGGACTTACATCAAAGCGTCAAACAACATAATGACGCAATTACATGTAGGTAATATACTAATTGGTTATGAAATAGTAGAAAAAAACCCTGCAAAATGGCAGAAAAGGTTGGAAACAAAGAGGGAGACTGGTTCATTTGTGACAAAATAAGGTACCAATTGTCAGTGAATAATGACATGACAGTTAATGACAGATTTTACCTACTTTTTCTGCTTTTAATTTTACATGCTACATAATCTGCAGGAGGTAGGAGGTCGATAATTTTACAGGTTGTGAGAAATTAACTGCATAGAAAAAAGTGAGGTAAGGCGACAAACAAGGAACTTGTAAAATCTGACTCAATTATGAAATATTTCACAATGACCACAATGAAAGGGACCATCGAAAAATTTCCCTAACCAGATTACTGGCACTTTTTGCACCTTTATCAGATTGAATTTCAATGCAAAACGGCACAAATCCTGCATGAAGTGTAACACTTTTTATGTAAACAATTACTTTTATGATTAGTTAATAATTTGTGAGAGTCTAATACGGTTTCCTATCTTTTTTGTCTAAATTTTTCTGAGAGTGCTCATTGACTGAAAGTGCATTATTTTCGGGATCCATTCATAAATCTTTTTTCATTTCGACCTGTTATAATTTAAAGATCACTTCTCTTCCCTTTTAAAGACTTTTTTCATTTTTAATTAACAATTAAACAATCCAACCTAAATATCAGATCTTTCTTCATAATTGTCATCCGTATGAAGTCATACTTTTTTTCCATGAAAACTAATGGACCTAAACGTTTGCAGTTCATAACATTGTAATTATTTTCGAAAAATTCGGGGAGTGTGTGCCGTTTTTCAAATCACAGTGTGCTATCAGATCAGGAAAAAAGAAACTCGAGACAAAAGATGCCACATAAAAAGATACAAAAATCTCTTTTATTACGTTTTTTCTGGTTTTTAGCAATTAGTATGAGGTCTGCGCACATGGCCAGAAATTCGCAGTTTTCCCTCACCATCCATCTTAATTTTCACTGTCTCTATTATGAATAACAGAGCCTCGTTGCGTTTTAAAGGAACGTAATCTTGATTTAAATTCACCAAAACGCGAGGTAAATTTGATTTAATGTTTTGGGCTAAAAACCCCAACATGGTTGAAAGCTAAGAAGAGGGCATGTGCGGCCTTTGTTAGCCCATATTCCAATTTTTTTATCCTTCAAATGTTACGCTGACCACAACTGCAAAAGTGTCAACGGGGTGGCCATCAATTTTTCACTTTTTCTTCTCCCTTTTTGTCGCATGCATCTATCAATTTTATGTGCGCGCCATGAACTAATCGCCATTTTTGTCAACTCTTGGCGGGAAAATGTCTCGTCTGCATTTTACACAGAAAATAATTCCGGCTAAAACTGATAATTTTTTTGTTAAAATTATTTTTGTTTGTACATTTAGCGAGATGCCTTTGCGATCAATGTCTTCAGATTGAGGTATTGACGTGCAGCATGTTTGCAGATTTTCAAAATGGCTTCCAAAAACAGGATGATAATTTTATTTATTTCCTCGAGGGTGGCCGCTCTTTGACCTATTCAAGAATTACACAAAACCACAAGCAAAAACATGGCAGCCTATATGTTACTCATTGTGTGTGCCATTTTAATTGATATAATTTGATGCACTTCATGTATGACCTAATTTTGCTTTGAGTAGGTAAAGTAGGCCTTTCCTTTCATGCGCTTGTGTGATAGGCTATGTAGGAAGTTGCGTCACTGTTAAGTTCTCTGAACAGTACTGTTCAATACTCTTTTCCTGGTAATTTGTGCCTTTTGAACAAAGAAAACTAAACATTTGACATTTCGTTTCTTCTGCAGAAATGTTTGCCAGCAATGTGCATCACTACGCGTGGCCTCCTTTCGTTCGGAGACAACGTGAAGAAATCTTCTGAAAATGGAGTCGCCGAGAGTACTAAGGTGAGTACACTCTGTTGTAAACGTTTTGTATTTGAAATGTAACCGAGAGGGACTAGAGTCATGGCATAACTTTTTAGATTTAAGTGGAATCTGAAGGATGAAGACTGTCCATTAGCCAGTACAGTCGATCTTTACCTTGGCCTTGACATCGGAATGACTTAATTCCGACATGACATAGTACATATATGTTAATTGGCATTTTGACCTTCTATTTATCAGGACTGGTCACAAATTATGTGTAAAAATATGCCCAAGAAAGTAAAAGAAAAATAAATTTGTTTGTTCGCGTAATGAATCACTGCATAATCCAGATACTCCGTATTTACTGGCTACCCCCCCCCCCCCCCCGCCCCCCGAAGGATAGTAGCCTGGTCAAACATTTGAATTTTTATTCTCTGTCTAAATTTATACAAAGTGCCTCAAATCTGTTGTCTGAAAATTAAGATTGCACTTGGATTTATCCAAATTTTATTTTCTGCAATAACACTTCATCTCGATAAACCAATGTGTAGTGGGCAGAATGAGCTTTCAAGTGACCATCCTATACATGATGCATGATAATACAATTATTTTAAATTTCTAAAGTAAGTACTATACATTTATCTTTACGATTGGGTAGACAAAGCCCTTTGTATAGTTTAACCACTTTCACATAGTATATGCATGCGTGTATATCTAGAAGTGAGACTTAAACTTAAAGGATCCCGCAATCTCTTTGTTCAGTAAGTCTATATATGGGTGTGACTCATAATACTCCTTTGATACAAAACTTATGTAACCCTGGATCACACATTATGTAATATTCTACACTACGCATTGTACGGGGAAAATCGAAATCCAGACGGAGGAAATTGCAATACTGTAGTTCCTTTCGGGCTACAAAGTGCTTATTTTAAACGTTGTCCGCATATTGTTGTACTTATTACGATTGCTTTAGCATTGGTTCTGTGTGATGTTGCAATGAAATACATAGGAAATTGCAAATCTTACGAGTTAGTGCTGCCACAAACGGTATATAGGCCTATCACCAATATGAAACTGTTACGAGAAAGGTGAAAAGGATAGAAAACACATTAAGTGACCTTCAACTCGGTGAATTGTGCACGACACGAAACTCATACTTAATTAGTAACTATATGTAATTCATATTTGTAATTCTTTAGCAGAATTATGAAAACTAAACAGACATTTGTTGCTCTGACCTCTCATTGGAATTGGAACCATTTTTTCAAATCTTAGCCTGTCCTGAACAAAATATACATGATTTCTTGTTCCTCCTGAGAACAATAAAATTCAGGTAATGTGTTTATTAACACGAAAAACATGGCGTAAATTTGCATTGTTCCCGAGACGAATTGCGCAGGCACAGAATAGCTCTTCTTTCTCATTGGAATTCAGGTTGTAACTTTCTTTCAATGAAAGATATCATTTGATATTCTTTTGGTTGCAAAATGAGAACATGTTGCAAACGGAGTGTATACTGTTTATCGCTCTCAATTATAAAAAAAAAAAAGTTGAAACACGTTCCGTTTAAACTGTAATGTCCCAACCTGACGTGTCCTACTTGATGATTATGGCCGCACGAGGACCTATCGAGGACACATTCATTAATAGATGAGGTCAGGCCTAGACAGTTTCACTGTCACAGCGTTGACGGACAAATACAAGAAACCCCCTCAGGGATCGATAAAAATGCAAACAGACAAACAAATGCGACTGAAAGTTTTATCTTTCCACGAATCCAAGTGTTTGCAAAAAAAGTACATCTCTAAGGAAACGATCAAAGCAGATAAGATACAGTTGAACACGGATTTCGCTGATTATTTCAATTAAAATCTTTCAGTGTTTTGCACATGCAAAATGCAGCAGACACACCCTCATGCATGTATTCCATGTCGCAGCGCGTACGTATGTGCGTAATTAACCCTTTTTATTCGGTTAGATTATTTGCAGCGATGAACTTCTGGGAAATGTTACCTGTTGCCCCTCAAAATGAACCTACATCCTCCTAAACGTTTATTGTGTAAAGTGTTCTTCAATCTACATTATACCATAAGTTTCACGGTGACACCTACTTTTTTTGCTAGGTTACACGAGAAGTCACCCTTCAGTGTTTGTGTGCGTGTGTGTGTGCGTGCGTGCGTGCACGCGCTTAAATGTTTCCGTCTCTGTGTGTATCACTTCAGACTTCTATTCTGTAGGTGACAGTGTTTAGTTCTATTTTGTCAGTAGATTGTACATCCTATTTTGTCGTTAAACCAAACCAATTCAATTGTTTTTGTGATATTCCCAGGAAGCACATGCATTTTGAGATCATGATTGAGTCACCTACTGAACGTTAGGAAGCGATAACCAACTTCCAGCAACGTAATTTCCATTCTCAGAAATTTCGTGCTAATCTATTGTGGCAAATATCTTAAACATAATTACTTTATGACAGCATTGTTGCCGATCTAGATAAATGATCTTGATACATTTTTCTTGATGTTACTTCAGAGTTGCAAAATATTCAAAAAAATCCGCCACAAACTTTTACCATTCGCAAAATTTGTATATAAAAAATTTCAAATGAAAGCGGACAATTACACTCCTGTGTTTGAATTGAAATAATAAAAACAACTGAAAATCTAGCTGTGAGCTATAACAGTTACCCAGTTGTGCCAAATAAGGTTGAGTAATCAGCAATAAACTTTGTACACCCCAACAAGCATCAATATTTCCTAAGAAACTTGACCTCAAATCAGCGGGTCAAATCCTTACCCCTTCCAGGAGAAATTCAGCATCTGTCCCCTTTTGACTCACAGACCCCTCCGTCACCCCCCTCCCCCCAGCACTTCTTACATAATTTACCTGAAGCTGACCTCAGCGTGTTATTCATGTTCGTCCCCTCATCCACGTTTGATTAATGGCCGGATTCCCGCCAAAACTCGAATGATTCATCTTCATGATTTGCCTGCACTCAAATATTCAGGTGAAAATTAGTTCCTTAAAGGATCGCTCCGGAAAATAGTTCAGTTTTGCCGTCTCAATTACGTCTCAATTAGTCTCGTACATTTTGACGTCAACTTAGCAACTCCGGAATTAAAATTATACTCCTTGCAAATCGTTATCAATTGGACTCCAAATATTTAATTTATCCAGGGTTTTCTGCGTACGATTGTTCGGATTTAGACATTTCAGTCATCAAATCCAAAATTTAGTATTTGTGCATTAAATTGTTAACAAAAATGCTGATAGAAAATCTCAGCCAGATTCCCACAGATTTATGCGCAATTTAATCTTGTCAATAAAGGATTTTTAAATGTGGCATTTTAAATTCCATCTCCCTGCAAAACCAACCCATCCTGAAAATATACATATCATGAATTGAAATCACCCAACACCCGTGAAACCCTTCGTAATAATTGCCTTTTCCTCGGGGTCACAATGACCATATTTCCCCATATTTCTTCTTTTGATAGCTTTGGAATGTTGGTTTTTATCAGGATGAAATTCACACTTACGACACACGCAGGTCTTTTAGAAGTCATTAAAGCAAAACGGGGCAGGGAATCCACCACGCAGTAACAGTTGACACCTAAGTATGAAAAATGATTTCCAAGATTAGTGTAATAATCTACACAAAAAGAAGCATCTCCACGTGCGTTGCAAATTTGAGACGTTGAACTGGATTTTCAGAAAAGGTCAAATTTATCAGGTCAAACATAAAGGTCATGGTCGAAAATTCAAGGTAAAGTCTTGCCTTCGGGTCAATGTGACTGACTGTGTTGTATCCTATCGGTCTGTTTGTGTATTGTCTGTCTGTCGGTCTGTCCGTATGTATTACTGTTTAGATGAGGTTATGTCTCCTTACTCCACCTTATTGCATGTCAATATAAGATTTATTCGTCTTTGTCAATTTCACTGTGAAATACATGTATTCGACTTGGGAACAAAAAGTAATTCTTTGTTGCACGGAAGGTGCAAAAGACACAGTTCTCTATCATGTCTAGTGAGCCACGGTAACCTTTGTTACTTCCAGGATGTAGAAAAAAGTTTCTCAACGGGTTTTTATAATGTAATGAGTGCTAGTCCAGCTTTAGTAAAAAGAATATACGTATTTGATAGATGCATTTTGGCCAGATACCCCTGAAAATTAACATAAGCCATTTAGGTCCTTTTTTTAAAAAAAAGCCAGTAACTGACCACAGAACACTTTTTATGTTTTCAAAATCTCACTTACAAAAAGTTGAGCCTAAAAGGCAATATAATTGAAAGGTCATTGTAAAGGGGGCAAATTTGTTGTGATGGGGGGTTGAAAAGCGGTAAAGGAGGGGTCCCTGGTAAGGCCTTGTAAGGCCCTGGTATGCAGGCCTGACCACAAGCATGCTTGGCCGTTACTGGTGGAGAATTTGCCGCGGCAGATGCGATGATGCCAACCACCCAAGGGCCCCAGTCGGTTTACAGACCGCGTAGTAATACACGTATCAGCCCTTGGCCTCAAGTCTGGGGAAACCCCATTCAGTGTGCGAGCGAAAAAAATCTTTCACAACACAAAGCCAACTCGCTACCTGCTGTATAAAAGGTGCCTCTCTTGTCTCTTTCGGTTTATTTCAACATAACACCTTGGCTTGAACAAGGATATTGCTGGATTTAAATTTCAACTGAAGTGAAAACCAGGTATGGTAGTTTGTTTTCTTTTTTGCGCTTACGTAGGGAGGGTATCCCCTTAAATTCATTCATTCCCATTCATACCCTGTTTGTTGTAGTACCATGTGTATGGCAGTTACCGTACAAACAACATTGGTATTTCCGATTTTACTATCCGCCAGCATATTTTAGGGTCTACCGTACACCCTATATTTGTAGAAAAAAATGTGCTTTTGCGATAATATCCTGCATCAATAAATTACATTTCTATTAATAATCTTTACAGTTAAGTTTTGTTCCGTTATTGTGTTCCCCAACATCAATGTGATGTATCATTCAAAATAAATTATTCAATTTCAATCGACAAAGATGATGTCAGCCCAGAACAATTGCTATTTACAGGCGGTAAATTCGGTCAGCAACAATATTGTATCAAGTGATTCATTCGATTCAAAAGTTCATTATTTTTATCATTTTAGCCGCAAAAGGTGTAGAAGGCAAGATTGGAAGGAACCAGCCCACATTATCCTTGGGGTCACCAAGGGTCACACTAGCCACGTGGACCACTAAACCCAGACAAACATAGCACAAGTGTGCCAACTACCAGTCAGTCTAAGGTAGTGATGTCATGCCGTTACAGTATAATATTTATATGCTAGACAGAAAAACACACACAGCAAGTAGGATTCTACGCTTTGGACATGGCTATTTACACAAAGGATCACAATGATGTCAGGCGAGTGTAAAAAGGTAAAAACTTACATTATTAAGCAAGTTTTCATTCAACTTTTTAAAGATTTCTGGGTCGGTATCAATTGTTATTTTTTTGGGTCGCATGTACCATGTGCCGAGTTCCCAGAAATGCGTCCAGACTATTCGCGGACTCTTAAATGTTAAGCATGTTGCCAAACGTATTTGTGTCAAGATGTTTAAAATTTAGCAGCTGAGCATTTAGTAAAATAATATTTGGGTGAGGTTATTAGCAATTGTTTATCAAGAAATAAAAATTTTACTGTATCCTCAGAAGTAAGTTTTTATCCTTTGTCCACAATAGATATTTAATACTACAACATGCATACCTGGGATGTTTTATTAACATTTTAAAAGATTCAACACCAGGGATAATGTAAACATGAAGAATTAATGATATTAACAATATCCCATACATTTGTCAGGTTACAAAGTCTCTTAAAAATTGAGATCATTTATGAGTTGTTTGCTAGTCTGTCATCCTAAACGGGAACTTTAACAAAATGATCTTTGTTTCTTGATTTTTGTGTTACATTTGCGTACATGCGGTTGATCATGTATGTTAAATATTATCATAACATGCACATTCACTGGCTATTAATCGCATGTTCAATCGAAGACAGCCATGTAAAATGCTGGCCAAGATCCGTGTAAGGGTAACTAAGAAACTGAACGAACCAGATTTATTCTTTTACGCATTCGAGTTCGAACCCCATAGAAATGCATTCAGAGATCTCAGTGGCGAGTCCAGAAATTTGTCCGACGGGGAAGGGGGATCGCATGCCTCGACATACATGTTTTAAAATGGGGGGGGGGGGGACTCCAGGCTTCCCCTCCCCGGATCCGCTACTGGACCTTCCGTATAAGTCAGGCCTCATGACGCACCTCTCATGAAGTACCTCGTCCAGACGCACAGGGTCCCAAAGGGCAAGACATGATGGATCGTTTGGTGTAGAACGTTTATCACCAATGGAATTGACTTGGTGAATTAGAAAATATCTAGGCCATGAAAGAAATTAAGTATTTAAAGGGTTAAAAATTACCAATGTTTTCAGTATGGAGTGCTCATTTCATCAACCGTTGGAAAGGGTTCCCCCGACTTCTCAATTCGAAGGCTTGAACCCTACTGAACTGGTTTGCAGATTGCGCAAACTGAATGTGTCTGGTGTTGCTATTATCTTGCACTTGTCCCAGACTCCCACACCTCGACACAAAATTATCATACGGACGGAAACTGTAGCTTTCAGCAGGATTCAACAGTAACTCCAACTTAATTACTTGTAGTAAGTAGTGTGGTCGATTTGTTCCCGACTCAATAGATGTATGCGATCCCGAAGATCCAACACGAGAATTGATCTCAATCATTATCAAACTATTACGCAATGAATTAAAATTGTTACCGTCACGACAATAACAGGAAATCATTACATAATTTAATTTAGATAAAGCCCAACCAGGAGTGTTAAATAGTCTAATAATTTCTTTTCCCGATGTGCTCATTAAATGTTTCGACCAGGGTGTGTTGTAATTACATGATACAAAGTCAGATGTCACATGGAAACATAACCATTTGGTAGGAATTAAAGTCATTGGTTCATAAGCCATAAGCCACGAACTGATATTAAGCCAATTGCGAATGGAGATAGCCAGTGGGTGAGAAGTACCAGATCGGCTTATAATGTGGGTTATGTTGCGAACAATAGAATTTCGCATCTTACCTTTCACTTGAATAAAAATGCAGCATGATTTTTTTTTGTTCTCAAGATGATGAGCCATGATGGATCATTTCATCCCATGAAGTTCTGTATGTTATACTTTATATGATGCATCAAATGAAAGTGTAGGAATAGAATTGAACTGAACTACAAGTAGTCACATGCATTGACGAGGGTGCTAAATTAGAACTGACAGACCGCTTTCACGTGTCTTTCACGTGCAATTTAGTATGATACAATGTGTGTCCATGGCTAAAGGCATTTTTATAGCATGCATGAAAATTTAGACACCAACAAAATTTTAATATTGAACGTATTAAAGTTTTCAACACTTCAAATGCAGTTTATTTTCTTTATTGTCAGGTCAGTATTAACAATGTATCTCAGTAATTTGGTACACTCTGTAGCAGTAGTAGTTATATATAATGCTTCACGGACATAGATATCACGATTTCCCCAAAATGGTAGATCAACAGTATTCGTCCTAATTTAGCACTCGTCTATGTGTTATTTGTGATCACAAGACTTGTTATTTTTACCTAGAAAATTCAACTCTCTGTTGTTGCAAATTTTTGTCTAAGATAATTCGGAGTACAAGAGATTATTATTGCAATAAGGATGCTGTCTAAGGGTAAAGTATAACAATCTCCCAGTCATAGCGCCAGTTTTTAAACTGCAACTTGGAAACGGAAATATTAGTAGTCATACTTAACGTAAATCGGTAGTTTTCAGCGCGAGCACAGCTCACGAGCAATTTTTACTTGAGAAGTCTAGAGTCTGGTCTGGCTGTCTATGATTCCTTAGTCGTTTAGACATGCGGTCTTCATTTCTGCAAACTTAAACTTTTTTTTCCATTCTGGACAAAGGGAAAATTCTGGAAACCCAGGGAAGGGTTTCAGGGAGGAGTAGTAGGAGAGGGAGGGTCGGTGGGTGGGGAAGGAAGTGAGGGGACATGGGGTCCAGCGTTACGTAATAACGTAATTAGAAGTGAAGATGGACCCTAGATCTATTGGATTTTATCAATGAAATAGCTGCAAGTGTGGCGCGTAAATGTATGACTCATAAAAACGTGCATGCATGTTCATGTTGTGTGGCTGCAAGAAAATTGTCATTCACAATTTTTGCAGCAGTTTCATTCATTTTAATATCTCTATGACAATGCTGTTGCTATTACATCATGGCGGCTGAAGTGAGCAGTTTAATGAATGAAAATAATTCGATTTTTGAAATAAAATTAGGAAAATTTGTTAACAAATATATCATATTTCCTTTCTACATCACTGAAGTGACTCTTGGATATTTAATATTTCCTGACTTTGCAGTAAGGAACAAATCTTGATCCTAAATTCCAATAAATTTATGTCACTTTTTTAAAACTTTTTATGTGCTGTCTGTGCATAATGAGCACACTAATTCATACAACTCATGTTAATGACTTCAGTTTTGCCTGTAAACCTGGGAATCACGCATTTCATTCATTGAAGGTCCCTTTTGTGAATGGCCACCGCGGACAGAGGATTCCAAGAATTTTCTGGGAAGAATTGAGAAACTGGAGCCAATTTCTGTGAATGAAGAGGACAGGTAATGATTTCATGTCATTAATCAAGTAATTATAGCGTAGACTCGTAGTTTCTCTGTGGTTTCGTTGTAAATTTGGATGTTATTTTGGCGGAAAGAGAATAGGCTTTATTTCCGGTAATATTTGCTTAATTTGTCCGGCGTTTTTTCTATCAGTGTAATTGTTGAGAACGTTTGGCACTTAAAAAAATTAAATCAAAACTGAATGCAAACAGTACATTTGTGAAACATGTGTAGTTTAGGTAAAGGGTAAGAGGTTGATTACATTAGATAATTTTCTGGGCACGTGTTATTTAGGTCTTGTGAGTTGACCATGTTAGTTTTTAACAAGAACCGACGCGCCATAATCAAAAAGGTATCTTTTTGGCCTTAAGTAATAACTTACAGCTCAAAAATAACCTCTTTTGCACAGAAGCTGTGAGAAAGTTCCAAAATTACCTGGTAAACATAAATATGTTGAAAATAAGGTTGTTTAGTTGGTAAAAACAATTTCGACATCGTTTAGAGCCACGCTCTCATTTGCGCATGATTTGCATAATTTATGCACGCGCACCAGAACTGACCACCGACTGCATGGCGGCAATTTCACCCACCCCCCATCATCATCATCAGGATTGACTTGCACCGGCCCCCCCCCATCTGATTTGGGAAAATGCATTTCTGGCCATTTCAGACACTTTGTAGAAAAAAAATTTCAGTGTATTTTGCTATTGGACTTTGACTTTCTTTTTATGGAGTTGGCTCAAGGTACATACAGTGAGTTGAGGGAGCTTGCTCAAGGGACAAACAGTGTGCACTTGCAACT
>JBCAUI010288966.1:0-11050 GCA_038406195.1 Haplosyllis anthogorgicola
ATGATTTAATTGTAATTACAAACAACAGATGACCTTGTATGAATTTCAATGTCAACCAAATCTGTCAGATCTGACAGAAACGCAACTAGGAAAAACCTGGATTAATATGAAAATTCAATATTATTTTAGACTCGACTAGTCGACTGTTCCAACTAGTCGCAACAACCCTTGTTTGTACTAGTTTGTAGGTAGGACGATGAAAGGAGGTTTTCTCCCGGATACGCCAAACTAAACCAAACGTTTTTTCCAGATTAAGACTGCCTGTCTCCTTATCTATAGTCAAAATTAGGCTATTAATAGTGTCACGTTCATTAGATGTAGTGTCCTCATACAAACAGGATGCACATCACTAAATTTAGTAAAAGCAATGCTAATTAGAGTAAAATTCGGCTGGCAATATTGTTCTGATGCATGTGCAGCCTTTTGGGGGATTTTAAGATACCCGCTACAAATCACCCAATGGATTTGTCACTCTGTGGAGATTTCGCGCCAGAAGATACCGGCCTCTGTTCCAGCTCCATATATATATATATAGGATATTAATGGTAATTCTCGGTATTGCGACAGCTATTTGGACGGCGCTCCTTCAAAAACAAATACATTGGGTGTTCTCTATTGAGATACCCATCAATGTTTTTGACAGGATAGGATAGATTTCTGATGGAAAGTAGTGATATCTTAAGTTAAATAAGTTACTCACTACGGTTGATATCAGTAGAAGAAATTCAAAGCGTTCAGCATGGCACCATTGTTTTATGATAGAAGATAATACAGTTCGAGAAAAATCTATCACATTGAAAAAGTTCATCATTTAAGAAATTCCATGCTTTGCTATCAACGCCAATAGAAGCCCAGCTTTACGCCATTCAATTATAAATAAATAGTTACATCAGACCAACTACACACGCCTGTCATTTTTATTAAAGGGTTGTTGGTATTTCAGCAAAGGCACAAGGCACAGCCATAGGTGTTCTGCTCATTGCTTTGCTATTTTTACCTTCCCACCACAGCACAAACATGCGATCAGTCTGTTTTTATGTCGAATCTGCTGAAATGTTCTCTTTTCACACAATAAGAACATCAATAACTGTTCCAGTCTCATTATATAAACCTCTGTGTTAAATACCAGCATGAAAAGGCCTCTGTAGGCCTCTATTAATTTGTTATTGAACTATAGTTCAATTTCAAAAGTCAATTTGACAAATGGGACATGAATTATTGTCGTTCGCAAGTCAGTTATGTTACGATATTTTTACTGTATAGTTTACACTAGTCTCTCGTGTACAAGAGCGAGACACTATGAAATAACACAGAACATGCCCGCTATTTTACACTTCCTAGTTACAGTCAGAAAATTAGCCATGTACTACACCTTTAATTTGACTGTATTGCGGAACTGATCCTTGTTATACCACAAATCCAGGAATTTTGAACAATCGCGCATCAAAAGCACAGGGTGAAATCCTTTTATTCTCTCTTTTGTTCTACATCGTTCTAAATTAATAGGAATTTCTTGATTTGAACAAGTAAACAATTCAAGCTTGTTGAAATTGAATTTGCGCAGATTGGTCAGAAACCTTAATTGCAACATAAACTATTACTAATATTTTTGTAAATAAAGTAAAAAATTTCATGTCAGCGTTCTTTTATGACTTTTAATAAATATCGTGATTTTTCTTGTCATATGAGCCCTTGTATTTTCAACAATGGTTTATGGCATAACTTTACATATCAAACATCCTACTGTAGTCAAATAGTCAAAAACATTACTTTGTAAAAAAATAATCCACCCAAATGTCATTACTACAGTTTCCAATGACGTAACATTTATTCTGTAACATTTTTATACAATGCTAAAATTAGTACTTGCCTCTCTGTAATAGGCATTCATAAATTTTACAAAGAGTTACCAAAATAGTCTGAATAGAGTATTACATTTTAATTTCATAAAAAGATTAGATTACAATATTAGAAATTTACAGCTGCTTGTATGATTAAATTTGTATGGTAAATGATGAAAGCAAAAACACATCAGTTGAAGTTTTTTAAATAAATGTCATGATACTTTGTTGTAACCTTAGTAAATTAATTTGCATTTTAAAATACTTAATATGTTACTAATTATGGCATTCTATTAACAAAAACAGTTTTTTAAATTATAAGAATAGTTTCAGAATTAATATTGGTAGTCTTGCAAAGGTATACAGGCAAAATCAAATAGTCTACGTGTTTTGCCATTGATCACTTGTTCTATGGAAGTCTATACCTTTGACATGCGACATTGTTTGGATAAATTATTAATAATGTCAAGTATAAACAGCAACATTGATCACTTGACATTTTCAATGTACTTGTAAAACTTTATAATTGATTTGTTATTTCTTTCAAAGGAACTCAGAGAGAACAGTTTAATAACAGCTTAAGGGAACAAACAAAGAATGTTATAATTTTTATTGTTGCTTGAACCGACAGTTGAAGCTGGTGTTCAGTTATAATTACTCAGAATTTCAAAAAGGAAAGAATAAATACAGCTTTTGAAATTCTTATCAATTAGAAAAGGTATCGGGAATACCCGAAAATAAGCCCACTATATTTTATTTGGAAAAATCACCCAAATAGAAACCAATTAGCTTTCAAAGACACATTTTACTAGCTTCAGCGAATAAGTGCCTTAGGTATGACAAAACTTTGTGTTCATTAATGTAAGAAGATACAATTGCCATTGGAAATTGCATTTAAATATAGATGGATCAGGAGTAAATCTCGTGTATACTTACACTGATAATCTTAAAGGCCATTAAAAGTATGTTGTGTTATACATGAGCAACAAATTGTACATTTCTGATTGTGTTATTGGTTAATGAAACCTCAAATATGGGCCCGTCTCCCAAAATAAACACCCATGGGCTTATATTACAGTCTCAGACTATTTTTAAAAACAACCCAATTCCCAAATAGTAGCCCGGGGCTTACTTTCGGGGATTCCCGGTACAGAACAAAAGAGAGAACAAAGGAATTCCACGCTGTGCTATTGATGCGCCATTGTAACTTAAAGATAGTGTAAATTTTACTGAAAAGAAAAACCTCTAATAAGTGACAAGGAGAACTAAAATTGTACCATTGATATTCCTTGTGTAATACTCCCATTAAAGGCCATTAGTGCTGAGCACATTAACCATCTCTTGTTTCTAGTTTTCTCCATTTGCCCAAAATAATGTTTTATCAATAGAACATAACACTACTGCACCAAACAATGTTGTAACAGCAGGTCAAGTCAAGTGCAGAAATGATTTATTGTTGTACACTGCTGGTTTTGTTGAAACACAAAGCAAATACTAAATATTCTGCAATAAGGAAACAATGCCAAAGTCAATATCTTATTGAAACTACAGTTAACTTCTACTCAAATCATCAATATGAGTCAATAGCAGAACATAGGCTGATTTCATGCATAAGCCTTCCTGACAAAGAAACTGATTTTCAGAATTGAACTATAATTCAATAACAAATTAATAGAGGCAGAGAAAGGCCTTTTCATGCTGGTATTTAGCACAGGGATTTATATAATGAGACAAGGAACAGTTATTGATGTTTTTATCCTGTGAAAAGAGAACATTTCAGCAGATTTTATTGAGTCAAACTGACAGATCGCATTTAGAGTTTCTGTGAAAAGATGGGGTGGTGAAACTACAGGTGTGGAATGGAGCAAACTTTTTCCTGTTTCAGATGGCTCTTTCACCATGCCAAATTAAAAGAACAACAAGTGCAATATGGGCTGAGTGCGGACAAATTTAGGGTGAGACATGTGAGGGTGCACAATTGCAGCTTGTACATCTGCACAAGTTATGCAGATTTCAAACGGCATTACTGACCTGACTATAAATAGTAACAAGAATGCAGTTTAATACGAATACAGATACTGAGATTGCATGATTTGCAACTCTAAATTCATATCAGTTTTGAAAAAATAGCACATCAAAGGCACAGCATGGAATTCTTTGGTTCTCTCCTTTGTTCTGTATGTCTCCAAACTAATAATAATTTCAGGAGGGGACTCATTCGTACCACATTGTTGCAACTGTGATGAAAAGAGTAAGCAACCTTTTTACTTCGAAATGAAATAAATTTTGAGGCAAATCAAACGCAATTTGCGTGTATCCATTTTCGAGATGCCTTTCAATATATCTTGCTAATGTAATGAAAAATGTACAAAGCAAGATATACATTATATTTAGTAAAATTTAGAATTTTCCTAATAGTGAAAATACTTTGGGAAAAACAAATTGACAGGTTCTGAGGTTTCACTTGGGAGTTCTATCCCTGAACCATCTTCACCACGGGTTTTTTTGTGTTGTTTTCTGTGAGATGTTGTATTGTGTCCGTGACAGTAATCATATTTCTTTTTGTCTTATCTATCTTTTCCAATCCAGGAGTTGTTTCATTTGAAAATTTAAATTTGCAAAGAGCATCATGTGTTTAATGGAATTTCGTGTTTTCTCTGTTTCAGTTTCCTGTTATTACTTTCATTTCTATTTCCTCATTGTGTCAAATTATATTAACCGCGAACAAAGGTACGGAAAGTATCTTGTTTCAATACCCCATGTATACACTTTATATACAAAAATACAAGAACTAAGAAAGGCATGAAAAAGCTGTTGAGTCAGTTACTGAAAATCCCATCAACAGAATAAAATACCAAGGATGAAGATCCTCACACAATTTAATTTGCTTTAGGCTATTTTCCATTTTTCGTAACTAGTGACTCTCTTTAGAATGTTGGTGAATGGCACTCAAGCATGTAATTCTTAAACACAATTAACCTTCGGGTCCTTCGTATGCTCAGGCAAATTCTTTACAAGAATTACCAGCCCTCGTGCATTCACCTACACAGAACTCAGCGCTGTGGAGTTGACGCGCATCATTAGCACAACGTGAAATGTTTTTTTTTCTCGAAGTCCAATCGTTTCAAATTTTTTTCACTCACTGTGAGGTGAACTTCTAAATGATCACGGGTGCAGCCAAATATCAGACAACACAGAGCAGTATATTTGCAAACACAATGAGGAGTCACGAGCCCCCTCCTAAGCTCTTTTCTTTATTTTCATGAGGTTCTTGCTTTTTAAAATAGATCTGACTTTAATGGAGCGCCCCCTTCAAGAGGAAATCGCCATTGGAATTAAGAGGATTTTGCAATGACTCGAGCGAGATTTGAAGACAACTTCTTTCCCATTCCTTTAATTTCCATACAATTAATTTTCGCAATAAATGCACTCTTTTAATTTCCTCAATTTTTTCTTAAACTTGGAGCCTTTTTTATTTTATAATTGTTTTCTTGTTGTCTGAGTGAAATTTAATTATCTGTTATCAATTATTAAGGACGTAGAATGCACCTGCCTGTCTTTCAAATTTTGTTCGTTTTTTAAGTGCTCCACTGATTTACTGCTTTACTCTGAATTGTCTAGTAGATTTGTTGTAAATGTCTAGTCAGTTTACAAACCATTAAATATCATTATTTGCTTTTGTTTTCGTTTAATTATTTGGGATAAAAAAATTAATATCATATTCAGTGGCTTTAATACTGAAAACAAAGATACAAAACTGTTTATAGACCGTCAGGTGCTGCACCCCTCAATGTGACGGACGCCTGATACACTAGTAAGTACTCGTTTATTATTATAGTTCAAAATGCTATCACGACAGCATGGTGACTATTGACAAGATGGTATTTGTAAAAAGCTGTGAATGGTGACTGCTGGATTTGTTTAGATATAAAGTACACTTTGATAATATTTTTTTTCAGTAAATAACATTTATCAAAGTCTAACAATTTTTTGGCTATATATGTTACGAGCCAATTATCAAAGAAATAATATAACATATGTATCAAATAGAATACACCCAAAATAGCGTTTCTTTTAAATTCAAAATTTAAAATCATTCAGTGAAATCTCTCAATATTTATGAAATATCTTTAAATGTAAGAATAAGGTGCAAGCTCAGATCAAAAGTTTAGGATCACTTTGATCTATATTGTTTATGCACTAGTGAAGCCCACACTGTGATTCCTTTAAGCAGAATAAGTGTATTAGGTTAAAAAACATGAGTTCTTTGAAGGATTCTTCGTCCTTTGAAATCGGAACATCATGGGCTTCATAACATGTTTTTTGGACAGGATGTGTGTCAAATTCGTGAGCGGTATTGAACAGTGCAAAACAAACAGTACAGCATTTTTTTTACCTCAATTATAATTTACAATGAATTGGACAACAAAGAAAACTAAAGTTAGGGCACATCATTTCCTTCTATTTTTTCAATGACATCGTCTCGATTATGATTTACGGCAACAAATAGCATGGCGGAAGACATGGTTTATTCTATTCTGACTAATCTGGTAACTTTCTGATGAAAAGATTTTGGAATATAGAATGATGCGGCAGGCTTAACAATTCAGTAGAGAACACCCAGTGGATTTGTTTTTGAAGGAGTGCGGTCCAAATATCTGTCGCAATTCGAGAATATGCATCCTAAAAAAATGAGCATGCATAGAGGGCGGCATCTTCTAGTGCGAAATCCCCATAGAATGAAAAATCCATTGTTGTTGTTTTGTGACGTTTTTGGTCAGTTATTATGCACTTCTAATAGTTGTGTCGCAGATCTCAATTTTTCCATTTTCCGCCCAATGAAAAGGGATGATAAGAACCAATGTGCTGAGATTGGACATTGCCTATTTCCATCACACAAAATTTTCTTTATGTGAGAGCTTTGGTTTTGATCTTATATTATTTTTATGGTAGTACACATTTTCAAGATGCATGCAGATATCAAAATATCTCAGTGTGAAATCCACAGTACTCAAAAATATTTATCCGCCCAGTGCTTCAAAGCCTTTTCACAACTTATCGTCACTTATCATCGGGTGGAAAACAGAAAAATTGAGGTCAGCTACACAACTATTAACGTTCTGGTAAAATTTAATCATTCACTGGTCAAACCACTTTACACCCTTATAAAAACTAAATGGAAATAATGCGTTGGCCTGTGTAAGCCTGCCCTGATCAGGTCCGCATGTCCCAAAACAGAGATGTTAGAACCTTACCTGAGGCTGGAGCGGTTGTTGTTGAGACTGGGTCGGACAGACTGTAGTGGAATGTAATGAGAAGAATCGTCAGCAACAACATGGTGAATCCGTGCACGGGGTGCTGAGACATTGTAACTGTAACGAGAAGATAAAACCATGGTTAAATACGTGTGGATTTGGATTAAACTAAAATTTAGTCGGTTATTCGTAGGTCAGCGCTCATGAAAGCCAACATGTTCGCTTGCGCTAACCATTTAATGCGATGTCTCCTGAAGTTATGTCTTCGCACTTGTTTTGCTGACCATGTCTCCTGTAATCATGAACAGTCATGAATTCGAAAAGATGCGCGTTTAACAGTAAACAGGGTGCACCTACATCACCATAAGGTAAAACGTGCAACACTGTGATGAAGAAAAAGCTTTTGATCTAATTGCTATGAGATGATGACTTTGGCAATGGGTGGGTTCTGTGAAGAAAAAAAAACGTATTTGAAGACTGAAGTCTCGACACAACCTTTCAAAAATAGCAATATATCAATAATAAATTAAGAACTAGTAAAATCTGATAAGCAAAATATCAAATGAAATCAGTGACAGCCTGGATCTGATAGGTTTGACAAGGGAATGGAAAACAGTCAGTGACAAATGTTATTCCATAGAGTGATTCAAAATGTGGTCAGTGACAACCTCTTACTCTGATTTAGTGATTCTTATTCAGTAATGAAGTGATGTAGTCAGTGACAATCTATGATTCAGCACCCTGACTCAGTGACAATGACGCTTATTGCAGGACGTGTCCCAGGCGGTCCGGATTAACCGGACTTCGTGATAGAGAAGAGCTCCGTATTAACGCTACTTGTGGATGAAGCTGCTGAGGCTCTCAATGTGCTTGCTCACTTTACCATAAGAAGAAAATTCTATCAGTTTTAGAACAGCGGAGATTCATGCTGAGTAGTTTCTCTAAATGATTTGGGAAATGTTACACACATGGAGCCAGAAGCACTTTTTCGAAAAAGTTTCTCCAGCTTTGAACAGAATCCTGTACAATACATCCTAAATGAATCAACCTTAAGTATCCCTTAATGCTTAAATCATACAAAATTCCATGCTGTGTTTGTAATAACAAACAGCACAGTGTACACTGCGTATTCCTATTGGCAACACCAATAAAATTGAGCTTTCTGCTGTGACATCAAATGACAAAATACAGAAATCGTACCTCAGTCTGTAAAACCATCCACACATAAAAGCTGTATTTTAAAATCAAAGCAGTAATATCTCATGCAATTGAGTGATTAATCCGGTAACCTGTGACCAGGTAATGGATCTAAACTACTTTTAAATAAAATTTTAAACTTCAATTTATATGGATGTGTCTGCAGGTGGGGAGTATGCAGGGTACACTGAAGGAGGAAATGAGGGAAAACGAGAAATAAAGGGTATTTAATTGAAATTGCATTAGTGGAAGTATTGGTCCCTACTGCTGTAACGTTTTGACTTCAAGGTAAATGAATCAATGAGTGGGTGGATGAGTTAGTGAAATGTAGGATAGATTGAAAGAGGAATTGAACGAGAGGGAGGAATAAAGATACTCAGGTGGTATAACAGAAGGTGGAGTGGGAGTTGTGGTCACAGGGAAGGTAGAGTTACATCGACTAAGGGACCGGGTAATAGAGTGGGGAATAGAGAATAGAGGGAATAGAGGGAATCTGTGTCACAGTGGGTGGTCCTTGAATCTCCGAAAATCCGGGTGCAAAACTTTTTTGTGTCACCCAATTCTGTTGCTTTTCAGAGATTTATTAATACTGCTTTATCAAAGTGAATAAAGCTGTTTATATTTCAATAAAACATCAACTGCAGTAATCGTCTTTACTCTGTTCTAAATAGATACCAAGCCGATCCGCACCCAGTTTCAGTAAAGTAAAAATTGAGATAATAAAGCCAGGGGCGGATCCAGGATTTCCCGTTGTTGGAGGGGGGGGGGGGAGGGTCCCGGCCCGTTGGGTTGAGCTACCCCTATTTTCGTCCAAGATTTAGCAGAATGTCCATGAAAACGAAGAAAATTTGGGCTGGTGGGGGGGGGGGGGGGGCACCGGCAGCACCCCTAGATCCGCCAATGAAAGCAATTGTGTTGATGGAATTTTTAAATCTGTAATGTAACTCTGATTTTGTGCAACTTAAAAACAGGATCATGAATTCATTCTCCTTCTAAAACCTTAAAACATCAGTGCTGGAACAATTGCAATTCTAAATTTGATTCTGTAATCTCCAAGTCAATCAAAGCGTAGAATTCTTTTCTTCAAATTTACCGGAATTTACCGTATTTTCACCCGTGTCAATAAAACAGCGTAGAATAACTTTTCTTTGTAACAAAGTTCCTTGCTTTATCATGTTCTTCTACAACGCTACTAACTAAACTAAAACCAAAGATTTAAGCTGATTCTAATAAGGAATAATGGCCTCTTTACTTAAATCCTGAGACCAATAAACTTCCATTACCACGTGCCCCGTGAGAACCATTGTGCGCGGCTCTCCTCGTCTTTCCCGCGGGCTCCCCCTGTCATCCATCGTCCCAATAGAGAGGTCAAGTTACCCGTTTAACGTCAACTTGTACGTGTAAGAGCAGTACCGAAATCAACCAATTCCCCTGTGCGGTGAACGTAACGCCGCCGAGTTACTCAAGTTACTACACGACGGCGTTATGTTCGCCACTGGCGGGAATCAGGTGATTTCATGTGACGTATTTCCTTGGTTTAAATCACAGTTTTTATCTGCACCATTTTAAGCTTACACGTACAGGTACAGGGAAAACGGGTAACTTGACCTCTCTAATAAAGAGCTTAAGTTGCACGTTTTCCCTCATCCTGTACGTGCTTGTAGTTTTAAACCACAATAGTGAACCTGGAAGATACGCCATATGAAATCACCTGATTCCACATTAGAGGCGAACGCAACTAAACGGCGTTCGATTTGCTGCTGAGGTTGAATCTGGTAATTTCAGAAACAGGTTTTTTTGCAAGTTGGAACTTAACTGAGGAACTAACCCTCTCTACACAGCCCATTTTTTTCGGCAGATTGCTGAGGGATTTAAATGATAGTGCAGCAGTGAAGAGAATACCCAGTATGAATAGTAAAGCCTTGTATTGAGAATTTTTTAGTTTTGAAAGAAAATACGAATAAAACTGTTGTCTGGTCATGGTTCTTCGTTTTGCAAAGAAATAGACGATTTTGCTCGATAAAAGAAACGGCAGCGAGTTTTGTTGTCGTAAAATGAAGGAAGAAAAAATTAAGAAAAAAATAAGATATCTTTTTAAAATATCAAATTCAAAACAATGTATCATCTTCAAAGGGACCGCACTCTTTGATCTTTTCCTAATTTATCAGCAGCATAAAGATTTAAAAAAAAAAATTTTAAAAAAAGATATCTTTTTAAAATATCAAATTTTAATAAACAATGTATCATCTTCAAAGGGACCACACTTTTTGATCTTTTCCTAATTCTTCAGCAACATAAAGATTTAAAAATAAAAAACAAGTATTAAGAACCATTACGACCGATCCACCTGGAAAATTTAATCAGTAAATAGATTTTCCTTATTTATAGAATTGCCAAAAAATCTTTCTAAATATCTGTGTCATGTGATCATCCCACACTTAAAATGTGACATTCTTATTTAACGAATTACGCAATCCCACACATCATAATGAAGCCACTTACTCAGGATGAAAGGCAGATTTAACAAAAGGTTAAAGCTAATCCTTGAATTAATCTAACATATTGAAAGTACTGTTACATCCTTTTCTTCTATTAATTTTTAATTTTATTAGTTACCCTCTACCACAACTATCCCAATTCTATCAAAGCTACACCCCTTATTCTCCACCCAGTCCTACTTTCCATTGGCGGATTTAGGGGGCGCAGGAGGCGCCCCCCCGCCCCCACGGCCAAAGTTTTCTTCATTTTCATGCAGTT
>JBCAUI010289077.1:0-15682 GCA_038406195.1 Haplosyllis anthogorgicola
AACTTCTTGATATCTTAAGTTATCCACACAGAGAACGTGATCCACTGCTGCACACACTGAGGGTACTTGATAGTGAATGCTGTACATCATGTAGCACCATGTAAGATCTGGCACTGTGTAATAAATGGTTCAACTGTACTTTTAGGACTTGTTTTATTTTGCCAACACCTAACCCTAGCAAATTAAAGCAGGATTCAAACTGAGTGCTTTGAAACATAAATCCATTACATGATAAACATTATACCACAAGAAGATCTACTACAACTTACCTTAAAGGAGAAGCAAACTCTACAACAATACTCAGCCTTGCCATAGATATTATAAAGATGTACCACCATACTAAATATAAAGTTTCTAGGTCAAGCAGTTCAAAAGTTATAGCCCAGACAGACAGACAGACAAACACACACTTACACACACACACACACACACAACTGAAAACATTACCTTCCCACATACATGTGGTGGTAACTAGTTAGATCTATCAAAATTACTACTGGGAATCCCTAGAAGTTAGCGCTGGGCTTATTTGTGGGGACAGCCCTTTTCCAGAAGTAAAAATTGGCTGCTTTTTGTAAGACCATGGTCTTATCAGTGGGGAAAGGTCCAACATTTGGGAACTACCTTCATGCAGATTTCTTAACATGAACTAAACTGTAAACACTTTGTCATGTAATTCACTCTATAAATAGAAATTTTTTTTGCTCGACAACTTCCCTTATTTAATTTGTTTATCAAATGAGAAGGCCAGCATCAGTTCTTTCATTGTGTGTTGTATTGATACATTGAAAAGTAAAAATGGTAATTAAATTGTATGCTATCAGACCATGGTCTTCTTTGTGGGTTAAGTCCCCAGCTATAAGACCATGATCTTATTCACAGGCTGGTCTTACTTCTGGGGATTCCCAGTAATTATTCATAAAGTTCTGGTTTTAATCTACTTGTGATGCCCTTTCATATGTTAAAATATTATATATATTTATCTAGTATTGGGGACGTAAACTGGGGAGTGTTTTTAAAGCAACGTCTAAAATGATTTATCTGTGTTCTCAGTGGGGGTACAGAGAAAATGGTTAAAACAAAGTGAATGCATCCAACTAATTAACCATTGAGAATCCTGCAGGAGGTGTCAAATGGGAAGATATGGCTGCCAGATGAGGGAAATGGGTCACAGGTTCTATCAACTACAATAACCTTTATATAGACGATACACTAGCTATTTGAGCTACACTATAGTCTTATTAATCCTTGAATCATTTGGTGAGCGTAGATCAGTCTCTCTGGCTTCCTTGTTGCTCTGGTCAATCTCTGTACGTTGCAACTTAATAACAAATAATAACTAAAATTGATTCTCCTTTCATAGTCTACTTTACCAGTTAAACACATCGAAAAACTTTCATAACACAAAACAGATATATGCATTCCATTTCAATTTTGATGTTGCAACAAACAAACCCAAGCCAAAAATGTCTTGAGTCAACAAAAACCTAAGCTAAGTTTCCCACCTTAAATATAACCCTACTTCCTGCAGGGGAACCTGGAAAGAGGGTGCCCAACACATTATATTAAGTCTTGATTTTACAGTTTCTCCAAGCACTCAGCAATTCCATTGTACTTTTATTATGTCAGTCTAAACTCATGGAGTCATTTTGCTGTAGACTGATGAAGTCTCAATTCCTGGAAGGTGAATCTGTCATGATATTCTTTGGGATGCAAATTTCTGCAAAAATTCTGAAAATAATTATTAGCAGCTTTAAAGTTGTTGCTGGACAATTTGTGTAGCACTGGGAATCTATTGAAGTAGTTTAGTATCATTAAATACTGTGATATGTTCAATTCCAAAATGTCTTAACCTTTTTGATACTGCATGGTATCCCACCATGCACACTGAATGTATTTGTGTGTATTTCTGTATTCTCACAAAATGAACTACATTTTATATTCACAATGTTCAAATAACTTTTTATCTACATATATGTGTGATTGGTTTACAAATGAGTTACATCAATGTTCAGGGAGTGAAATCAAATTTGAGTTGGTCTTCCTTAAAACATTCTAGAGGGCAAAGTCCAGGTTCACCAGGGCATCCTTTACAGATCCAGGTAGAATTGATTTAGCTTCATTCTGCCATTTCTTGCCCTTACTATAACATGCTCTTCTACCACTTGGTTCTTGAACTCATCTCTCATTGGAGGCCAGTGATTCACACTGGTAAGTCCTGCTATGTTGTCAACTGGTGGTGTTGTTTGTCCCTGGAATCTTGGAGAGTGCTAAATCAAATAAGTACACACATCTAGCAGATAAAAGGAAATCCTCCTTTCTTTCTTTTAGTTTGTAAAGCTGGTGAGAACTTTGTAAAGCTTGTGAGAACTTTGTATTACTAATCTAATGAAGATTTTGTTGTACAAGTAGTCAGATTTTTAAATACCTCAAATCCATGTTACTGCTGATCAATTCTATCTACTCCTTCCATTTTATGATTGTATGCAATGATACTAGATGACTTTTCAATAACATTTCCATCTCTATCTCTTCTATTTGTGTCACCAAATGATGTACCAAAAGCTGTACTGAGAACATAATCTATCTTGATTTTATTTCTGGCATTGTCTGTAACAGCTCTATGCTTTGCAATAACAGTTTCCTCATGCAATAAAATGCTCCATCTCCTTTGCTCAATGGAACATCCTTTAATTGCATTGCAGGTTTTTTTCTGTTGTCCCTGATGGTACCAGTTACATGGGTACCCTTTTCTACTAAGTATTTAACCAGAAATTTAAATTGGATGTATACATAGTAGTTGCCTATGAAGAAGTGGTATCTTGAAGATACCTCTGCAATAAAGTTGCTATGATCTTCTCAGTCATCAATGCTACCTGTCCCATTCAACAAGCATGTGTTCTAAGTCTCCTTCATATACTTTAATGCACAAAGCTGAAATAACTTTATGCCAAATCCAGTTTCCTCTTTGATTTAATATATTGAAGAAAACTTATTCATAGGTTCTTTCTAGGTGAATGCACTTCTCAGCATTGTTGCCTTACCATATTTATGATTTCAACTAGATTATGATTTCTGTTATCAGCAAAAGTGCAGAAATCTCAACAATTACCCCATTGAATATAGGGTAGACAAACACTATCTGATGACCAATACATTTCTAATCTTGGCTTGTGAAGTATTCCCATCAAAATCATAAACCCAAAGAAAGACAGCATCTCTGCTCTATCAGTTGTCCTCCATTGCCTGGCCAAGGAATTGCTGTTCATAAAGATTAGTTTAGATAATTATCATGTCAATGACATCTGTAGCTCAGTATAGTCTGCATAAAATCTTCAGTGGAAGGATTTCTTGGCAGAGGTTTTAGCATTCTTTCTTGAACAGCAAGTGGTATATTTCTAAGTCTAAAAATTCCACCAGGATCAATTTTATTCCAGTACCATATGGAAGGTATGGGTCTTCTCCTGGTGTTATTCTTCTTAGTAAGTTTGGAACTTCATTCTTATCATCTTCAGGATCTTTTGCATCATTAACTCTAGATTAATTCTGTCACCTGGGTATTTTCTCCAGCAATGGCACAAGCCTCTGCATCCATTCTATCATCCTGGGGGTCTTTTCTAACATCTCCATGAACCTCTGGATTCTGTCACCCTGGGGTTTTCTTAAGACATAGTTCTATATTCTACTTATAATTTAACAGTATTCCTTTAAAAAGTTGTGGCAAATTATGTATTTGTAGCTGGCTATAACTGTACCTCATGCAGTGTCAACTGGTAGATATTCTTGTTATGTTTCAATGTGTAAACTTTCAAACTGTTCTGATAAAACAATATAACTATATTCTTCATTTTCACTATCTGGTACAATTTCTACATCAGAATGACAATAAAAGTCATCATCATTTCTGTCTCTATTAGCAACAATTGCTTGAAGAACTTTTCCTGCAGAAAACATTTTTCCTGCCTTCAGCCAACTTGCAGGGTAAAGGATGTGTGTCACTTTCAGCTTTTTATTGATTCTCACACAAGCAATACTCCTCATTAGTACATGCTGTCTTGAGTTTGTATGTGCTTATAAAATACATACAGTAAACATTCACAATTCTGAGGTATTAAAGCTGTGGTATGTGTGGTTTTATCTTGTGCCTTCTACAGGAAAGAAGGTAGAAGAACCTTGAGGCCATTGTGTTCCTGGTGTGGGTACAGTGGTAATGAAAAGCTTAACCCTTTTGATAACTAGGGCAGTGCTGCACTCCCCTGGCCCCTGTTTCATATTTGGACCCAGGAGGACCTCAATACCACATTTAGCCCAGAAGTGAGGTTTTAGAAGGAAGCATAGATTAGCATTGCCCCCATTTCTCCTCTTAAAAAGCACTATTTTACAGGACACTAAGGTATCAAAAAGGTTAAGTAGGTGATGCTTGAAATCTAACTTTTCCTTGAATGATGATTTGTTGGCTCAGAACATCATTTTGACCTATTTCAAAGATATTTTGGACATTTTTCAATCTTTGACCATCTCAGCTTAAGCCACACTTTCCCATGCAATTGTACATATTTTTAAGCCTGAACTCTAGCATTTTTGGTACAGAAATGACCCTTTTTATATAAAGCTTCAATGCAACTTTTGATGCTTCCCTGTGTAATACCACCATTGTTTTTTCTGACTGTGGCATCTTTCAGTATCTTTTAGTATTACTTGTTTAAAGATGGCTGACACCTTTGACTTTTACAAAATTTACCTCAAAAGTGTAACTTTAATTGTTACTTGTCAGTGTTTTCACTGACTACGACCTTATTTGGTGCCAGGCAGTTAAGCCATATTCAGAGTTGAATTAACATGTGTCCTTTACTGTAGCTAACTGTTGTGAGTTGTTTTTTGTAGGTGTACACTTTGTACTGAGGTGAACTGAAAAAAGTCTGTACAACATGCATGGATTTGACTCATAATGAACATACTTCAATAGCACATCAGCTATGTTGTTTTGATGCTGAGATATTTTACAATGTACTGTACCAGTCTGAGAAGTAGTCACTGGAGCCTTGGTCTTAGTACCACAATAAATTTATGTTCTGGAGTCTCAACTATTATTGTATTGCCAAACCTGTGGTGGTTTAGTCTTTCCAGTAAAAGCCAACAAGGGAATTCATACTACCATTTGATTTCTTTCTATTGCTCTGTCCAAGACTTTAAGATCAGGGCGCAGTCTCAGGCTGTTGACATTTAATTTTTTATTGCTCTGTTTAAGTCTTTTGGATCAGGGTACAGTCTCAGGCTACCTTCGGACACTGAAACTATTGGGTTGACCTCCTCTTATGCTAGTACACTTCTGTGTTAATTTCCCCTCTTGTCAGTCTTTCCTGCTGTTCTTCACATTCAAACTGCATCCCTATCTAGAGTGAGCAATGCAGATGTTTTTCTTGTGTGTAAGAATGTTCAAGTCTGATGTGAAAAAGTCCACCTGGTAGTGTTACTATAACCTGAATACATCAATGTCCTTTGGCAACATGGAATGTTTTGTTATTGGTAGACTGCATTTTGTCTTCAGTCATCATTGATTTTTTGGAGTATATGTACTCAATACATGATCCTAGACATATCACAGTTGTGGAGGCTCTTGCTAATTTGGAGTCTAGTCAGTCAAGTTTTTTGCCTTGATGCAGTGGTAGGATGCTGCACCCTGCACCAGTATCTACCTCAGAGTCTATCTGTTGAATTTTTGAGTCTGGAGACTGGAATTCTGACATGTGTTCATCTGACATTGGTGGTGTTTGTAAAAATACATCCTTTGACTCTTCATGATTGGCAAAGCCTGGTATGACTATTTGACATGCTTGGAATGTGCTTAAGGTGCTAGAGCAAACCATGTATAAAATCACTCCATTGGCAGGTCTTTTGCACATCCCAACCATGCACACATTAATGCCTCACCCTGATGGTGATACCTTTGACTGAAAGAGTGTTTGGCTCTGTGAAAGATCCATACCAAGTTAACACTGATTGTGATACAAAGAACGGGCATAGTAAAATGAAAAACGGGACTGGTCACAACTCTTGGTTTATCATACAAGATATACCTGAGATCAACTTGTTGAAGTGATGTTACTGACAAGAAGACAGACAGAAGGATATACTGGGAAAAATACTACATCCATAGCTGATGCCAAGACTAGTATACTTTACGAATACAGTTAGACCCCTCTTGGGAGGACACTTTGAATTTTAACTAAAATGTCAGCCAATGGGGTGGTATCCTTGCAAGAGGGGTCTAATGTTTGGGACTAGCTTCCACACAAAAATTTGGATCAAATATTAGGGCACAAAATGTGTGTAACAGATAAACATATCACAATGAAACAGTGCATTTGAAGCAAAGAATTAGTTTTTGTTTTTATTAGTTGACAATGGTCATTTTGGTTTGTAATGACATTATGTGAATGGTCACAACATTTCAATATTTTTTTAGGGGTCTTTGTCCATCTGTTGGTTAGAATTAGGAGTACAGGAACTGTACTTGCCATGGTGTCCATGAATTACATCGGATTTAATAAAATTTGGAGTCAAAATGTCTGGGGATGGCATGTTGTCCATGTAAGCTTGGATCGGTCCAAGAGAGGTTTGACTGTATACCATATGTACTGGTATACTAGTGGGTAGACTGGTATAATTAACTGAAATATTGTTAGTTTTAAAGTATACCCATGAACTAACCCTTTCATGTCCCTACCACATTTCCTTAGCAGTATTGCTCATTTTTCTGTATTTGCATCTCCAAAGCATACCTCCAGTATGTATACAATATATTTTTTGTCATTTTATGGATAAATAATCCTTTCACTAACTGAAATCAAATTTTGTTTGGCATTCTTCAAAACATTCTGGAATACACAATCATGGTTCACCAGGGCAGCCTTTCCAGATCCATTTCATCTTGATATATTTTCTTCCTTTAGCAGAACATACTCTACACCATTTGGTTTTGGACTGCAATCTTCTCCAAGCCTCATGAGTACCTCTCTTCACAGGCCAGTGGTATCTGCCTGTAAGTCTGATGATGTTATGAAAAGGGGCTCTTCTGTGTCTGTAATCTTGGAGCATTTTGAAGCAGCAGTGTACAAACATCCAGTAAGAAGTAAATAAATTTGGTTTTTTTCCTCCTTCCTTTTTATACAATTTGTGAGAGGCTGAGGCACACTGCATGACAAGTCTTATGTGCCATTTGCATGATTTTCTCAGCACATGCATGGTATCCAGTTGCTGATCAACAAAAGCAACACCTTATGTTATGGCTGTAAGAAATGACAGTTCCATCTCTATGTCATGTGTTTGTAGCAGCTATTGATGTGCCAACTTAACACATAGACTACCTTTGGGTTCCTTCTAGACCTATCATTGACACTCTGTAGTTGGTGATGATTTTGTCACCATGCTAGTAAAATGCATCTTCTTCTTGTGCTAAAATAACTTGTTATAGCCCTCAGGGAACTGTTCTCTGTTTTCTCTGATAGTTCCAGTTATCCAGTTATCAGGTATGATTTCTGATGACATAATTGACCAGGGAAACAGATGTGTAGTAGTTACTAATGAATAGGTGGTGCCCCTTTGTCCAATAATTTTGCATAAATGTGGCTGAAAACCTTTCTGTAATCAAAGATCCTTCTTGTAGATTGATGAGAGTAGGTGCAATGTTCCCATGATAAATAATTAAATCTAATGATATTCCATTTAAAATGCAAAATTTTATACACAACCTTGCTGTCTTTGACTTGATGTATTGCAGAAAGTTAATACTTCCTCTGAACAGAATCAAACTTCCATCAATGGCATTGGCGGATCCAGGATTTCCCGTATTGGGGGGGGGGGGCGCCCATCCCATAGGGGAGGTGCCAACCCAATTTTCACCTATTTTCGCGAAAAAATCGAGAAAAACTGCATGAAAATGAAGACAATTTTGGCCGTAGGGGGGCGCGCACCTCCTGAGCCCCCTAGATCCTCCAATGAATGCACAGGTTCTTGCCTGGTGAATACACTTTCTGGCACTGTTGCTTTATCGTATTTCCACTTTTCTGATCATTTGCATTATGGTTTCCATTGTCTGTGAAGTGTAGAAAATAAATCAATGACAGAAATCTGTCCCTAGTAATCACCTGGCTGAAGATTGGAGTATCAATGTATCTGTTGACCAGGATAATTTGAACCTGGGTTTATATGCCCCTCCCATCAGTTTATTATTATTCCAAGTAGAGCTTTCATTTCTTCTTTCCTGGGTGCTTTCCACTGATGAACAAGAGAGTGTGGCCTCAAATTTTCATGTTTATGTTCATGTTTATTTGTGTTACCTTTTGGACATTAATCAAGGAAAATACAAAGAAGCATGATTAGCTTGTTGGGATCCTTTGTGTAAAAGTAATCTCTTAATCTCTTAAAACAATTAATTTTGAAAGGTTTCCTAATTGGTCACTGCGGTGAGGGTCAGTATGGTTCTGACTGATATATTGAGGTGTTTGAAGTAATGAGAGTGATTTTTAGATAGTTTTTGTGGACCAAGGTAAGGGGCCACACGTACCCTCTGTCTCAGACTTGAGACTAAGGATGTCAAAGCCAGGATGGATCTGCGGCTTACCTGATTGGTCATCAACTTAGTTGTGTATTAAATAGTTATTGAACTAATGATGTCCAAATTAGAGTGCACAACTCGAAAACTCACCCAATCTTCGCCTGATTTATCGCTCACGAAGCATATTATGCTCATGAGATCAAGGGTAGCTTATTATCCCATACGATTCTGGTTTACTCTTTGGTACTACAGTGTGGTACACTGCTGATACACTGGTCAGTATTCTTGGCTAAACCATGAATTGAACTCAGGTCGTGCAGTGGTGAACTAACGAACGATCTGACATGTTCTCCTGCTTAGCAACTTCGTTCAAACTTCATTCAAAGAGATGATGCTACCTGAAAAGTGAAAGAAACTAACTAGA
The DNA here is from genome assembly GCA_038406195.1 of Haplosyllis anthogorgicola. Taxonomy (NCBI): domain Eukaryota; kingdom Metazoa; phylum Annelida; class Polychaeta; order Phyllodocida; family Syllidae; genus Haplosyllis; species Haplosyllis anthogorgicola. The sequence goes on from JBCAUI010289077.1 coordinate 8,982, forward strand.
CACAGAAGAAAGGTAAGACGAATACAGAAAATTATTGATTGACGAGTGTAGTAATTTGCAAAGTCTGCGTCCAGTTGTATCAGATGTATTTTCTTTAAAAGATGTGCTCTTGAGAATTGAGATTCAACTTGAGATTCAAATGCAATTGAATCATGGTGCAGTTATCATAATATTTCAAATTCAGTCGAATACTGAGGCTTTTAACGAAGTGGAGTCCAAAGTGCAAGCGTCTCTTTTAAAAGTGATCTTAGACCAGATCAGGACTAATCTTAGGAGGCTGGCTGATGACCACAGGTAGCTCAGTCTCAAATGAGGGGCTTGGTTCTTAACGATCCAAAATGAACCACTGTACACCTCATTACTACACTGTGACAAAATTTTTCCAGTGTCCCTTTTAGGTGGTTTTGAGGTTTTGAGGTATCGAAACTGGTCAGGGCAGTGCAGGGGAACCACAAGGGCTTGTACAAAGGGTGTTAAAATTAATCCAGTCAGACCCTATTGAGGAAACGGAAACTGATCCAAGCGGAAACGGACATTGATACTAACTTTCCTGCTAACAATTTTGGTAACCGCACAGTAACAAAAAGTATATATTTAAAGGATAAATGACGAAGTTTCCTGAAGAAAAAAATATCATTAGGTAAAGCGGTGTAACCGCAAAACCAAGGAAGAGTCATTGATTAAATGGAATGCTTGAATTCCCTGATGCTTTGGAAACCACAGAACAGTGGAACTCAGCATCAGCAATGGTTTCAACTCCGAACAGCAGGATCGGAGGTATTTACATAAATAGGCTAGAAACCGCAAAGTTTTTCTAAAGTTAGCCAGAGTCATTGGCGACGTAAATCCCACCTTACTGCAGAAGTTTCAGTTTCAGAAGACATGTTTGCACAAATGAACCCAATACCTTCCAAAACAAGAAGGACTGATTTCAACTCAGAAAAACTGATCAATAGGTTTTGTAGATCATTTATTTAACCAAACAATCAGTGTAACAGTAAATTGTACATTCTATATTGGGATGCATCTCCCTTGGATATTATTTAATGTTGTTTGGTCACTGCAGTATCGCACCTTGCATTACAATGTATGTAATACATGTCAAATTCAATTCCGTAACTGGTTATTCCGTTATAATGTAGATTTAGGAAAGTTTATGGAATAGTCAGATAGTAAAGTTTACGTCCTACCCTGTAGCTGCTCACAACGTTTCTCCTCCCCATGCGACACACTCATCAGTTGATGCGAAGACTTTTTAAAAGTGAGAAGCACCTGTAAAAGTAGTCTCAATACAGTTTTGAGTTGTAGAAAAGCAGATCAGATCATTATCATTTCTGAGTGTTCTGTACCGACAGAACAGCTTTAGGAATATTTCCAATCGACTGAAAACTTCATCATTCACAATCTGTTCTGATAATTGTTAGTCACTTCAGCTTAACTAGCCGGAGGTATCTGAGAAACAGAGGCTATCCGATTGCAGATAGATTTCGCACTCACAGTCAGCATATCACACTTCATCAGTCCTTTAATGTTAACTTAGTATTGGCAGTGGGAGTTGCAGGGATGTAGTTTTAACGTTGACATTGCTGTGTTCTATTTGATGTTGACAGTTTTAGGGGAAGTGTATATAAAATGTGAGTGAAAGTTCAACCTAGGCCTAAATTTGCTGGATACAAAGGTATTTAGGAGTTCTCAAAAGATGAGTACTAGTTTTGGGCGATGAGGTATTGCATGAACTTATGAAGAAGTTTTAAAAGAAGTTATTGCTTAAGATCATTAATCAAGTATCAAGAAGTTATTGTCCTTTGCTGACTACAATAAAGATCTATTGCGGTGTCACTTTGGCGTAGACTTCTTGTATCGCTTGAACTAATTTGTCTCAAAGCAATTACTTTTACAACAGACCTTTATATCAGGCATTATAAGAGTTATTATACTCAATGGTATGGGATGGCGGTCACACATCCTAAAGAGTTTAGCAAGCTACTCGTTTGAAATTTACGTTTGGTGTTGTATACTCACCTGTGAACGATACATAAATTATGAAGCCAAATCAATTTAAAAACAGCGGCTTGCTGTTTCGAAGAAGGCTCACCCATTTTGAAAACAAATCGCCTCTTAAATATAACCAGTGGTGGTATCTTGTAAATCATACAAGTAATGTATTTCATTGTTTCCAATATGCGTGAAAGAAAATTTAATTGTAAGATGATAATTATTCCATTTCTTTGCTATTCTTATTTTGTCGGCCTTTTACAATATTCCAAGCTATAAAGGAGGTCTAATAGATATGGTTTTTAAATGACTTGAATAATAGAATAATTTTTGGATGCGGTTAGTTGAAAGCTATTGAAATACTTTTATCCCGAACCAATCTTACGCAATTCGAAAATGAAGAGACAAAGAAAAGTTGTTTCATTTTTACAAACATTGTAATAATTTATTAGTACGATACATTATTGTATACAATATACAATACCAAATGGCCATTTATAGTGGTAACCAATCCAGAACCAGTTTTTTATATTTCTCTTTGAGTTACCATGGTTACAATAACATTCAAATTCTAACTATACAACTATAGAATAGGGACATTTCTTTCGAAGTTTACGTTAGTTGATACAAAAATTAAATTCCTTATCCACCTCATATCAAGAAATAAGGTTCATTTTCTTAATATTCCTGAATTTTATTGATCCTACATTCTTGATATGGCTTTTATTGTACAGCCACATGTATAGTATTACGAATATACACTGGTAATAATATTTTAGATGATAACATAATATAGAAATAAGGAGAAACATTTCAATGTGTTAGCATGACGGATGAAATATCTGTTAAGAGGAAAACGCCCACAATTTGCAAATGTCTAAATAACTAAAACATTTATGTGTACACTTCATATGTATTTTTCAAAATGTCTCATAACACGACAAGAGGCGTAACATACAGTTGACAACAGGTTTTAAACAATTGCTAAGTATTTCCATCATTTTTTGAAGGACTATTTATGGGTCCGTTGAACTTGGCGTGATCTTAACAATATCTATTGTGTTTTAAACCAAAGAGTACATATGTGCATGTATTCGTGCGTCAAGATGTCTTCGTCGAAGGCACTGAAGTGTGACCTCCCATCTCGAAAGCCATGAACAGTGATCTTAGGGCCAGGGTCTGTTATCAACTTTATTATGCGCAGTGACACTTGATACAGTTGAAATTATCTGAGGATTTGAACCAATTAACATAAAAAATGACTACAGGTACATAAATCTCACTGTATTTAAAGCCACCGGACTTTGGATGTATATCTTTGTGATGTATACTTTTTCAATGATAATTCAGAGAATCAGAGATCCTTTTGGTGTGCCGTATCTCATTATGATACATTAATTTTCAAAAAAGCAGCCTGCAATAGCAAGTTTTCTTTCACTATTGTATCTGATACACTTAATATTTGCTGACTGCTTTTCTTTTATTTCCTGTGACGCCCTGATACAGTATTAACAAAATAACACTGAAATGAGGTAGATAGTTCTACTCTCTGTCTCAAGAATATGCATCTTTTAGCAATGTTAATTGATACAAACATTAGGTGGTTCTTAAGTCATTGTATTGAAATTACATGATCTCAGGGTGAAAATCTATCCAAAAAGAACGAATGAATGGTCAGTAGATCTAAGTACAACTAAGGATACAATTGTGGCAAACTTAGATTATAGTGCATAATAATGAGACAGAGATACATCAGGCTTAGTGTAGTACGAAACACAACATTACATTATAAATAACCACAAAATTGCAGTTCAAAACAGCTGAGCACTATCGAATTACCAGTCACCCCACAGCGTTACAATTACAATTGGCCTACTTTAAATATAAATTGAAAACTTCCAATGTTCCAACAATTACAATGATTGAGACAATAGTAATGCAATAGTAAGTAATACGTCGCTTGCTAATGGAAATCAAGATTTCCAATATGGCCGCCATTTTAAACTGGTACCCAGTTCCCCTAAATATCTCTGTACATTATTTACAAACGGGTACCAGTTTTTGCCGTCTGACTAGTGTATCACAGTTGTGTTATATGGCAGCCATATTTAGATTTTACCGAAAAATATAATAATTCTGAGCTTACTGTTACGTCTATAGCATTCCAAAAAGTTCCAGAACATTGACAGTTTTCAACATTCGCAAATTATGAAGAATTATTGAAGAAGATTGTTTAACTGGTGGATGTCACATCAGGTGGATTCTTATAATTCACTTTAACACTGCATAATTTATCCAATTAAACTTGATCTTTTCAAATTTTATGACACATGAGTAGTTTTGACCTTATTTAATGACCTTCAATATTTATATATACTTGCATCAGCAGTTAAAATACTGGTACGGTTTTCATTCATTAGAAATGGACCATCTAACATTGGGGATTATCTTGAATACGCCCTAAATCCTTCATAAATTTATATCAGTTAATTGTTGAGTCCTGCGAAGACTATGCAACACTTGACGTTATTTCGAAAAATAAACACTCAGTATTGGATGGTCCACTGCTGAACAAACTGGATAATAAACTAATTTCTGCAAGAAATATAATATGTTGCAAGAATACAGTTAATTTATATGAATAATAAACCCTTGTTGGACACATAAATTTTTAGCTAAGCTAATGAAATAAAGATAACAGAGAAAATATATTAAAATAGTAATATGAACAAATCAGCTAAACTAAGCTTACAAAATTTCCCTACAACAAGACATATAGGTAAAATTTTAAACAGTAAAATGGTATCATATTCCATGACACCACAGCATGGTGTAGTACAATAAATTATGAATGGGGTTGACCACTGAATAAAAAAGTGCCAGTTTGAATGGACATAATCAAATACACAGGAATTCTAAATGGAAAGGTCCGAGGGTTCCGACCTATTCACAACACAATGCCTGACCTATTTGCAATGCTAATATTCAATTTCCCACCACTGTTTGACCAATAGCAAGATTTATGGCCCTCACTTTAATAAAGATAATAATTTTAATTTATTGAATGAATGTAGCATGCATATCTTTCACTCTCTCGTTAACACTGTCTTTAGACACGCATTCCATTAATTTCAATTGTAATCCATAATATTAGTACACAATATGTAAAACATCTATTTTACATATTTAACAATAACAAAATGTCTATTACTTTCAGAACATTGACATCATGACCACAAAATGCATGGCTCGTATGTATTACCTTGAAACAACACAGAAAATAATTATCTATTTATGAATTGTAGTAACAAATGAGCACAACAGTTATTTTTATAAGTTCACAGGATATACATATATCAATAAAAATTGTCGCTGAAATGCACAGCATATTCAATTTCTCCCATTTGTATCGAATTCAAATATAATGTGCTGTTTCCATTTGAAAATGACTACTTTAAAGTAATAATATGTAGCCAATCATGAATATTTACATCATTTCGATATTAATAATAGGTCAAATCATCATGTTTTTGCCTTCTAGAGGTAGTTTGTTTTAAAAGGATTAAAGCAAATTTCCAAAAGATACTTTTTGCCTAAATACTCCAAAATGTTTACTTATTTTTCAGACATGGAGCAACAGTTGTCATGGAATTTTAGACAACATTTCTGAATGTAAGTAATTTTATTGTGCAGTACTCTTGGTAACAATTAAGTTAAAGGAAAGTAGATCTCCTGAGTTTTCCCTTGCATTTAAAAAGCTCATAATATTTGAATTTGTCAAGATTTAAATATATATATTTAAATTTATAACAGGAATTGCCTTTTTTTATTATTTGCTCTGTATACAATGATCTTTGGCAGATAATGCCATTTCTGAGAATTCTGAGAATTGTTATTAGGCCTTAGTAGGGGAATAGTTAAAACCCATTTTTAAATCAAATCGTACCATGCATACACCATAGAACTTTGATCTTGCAGATAAATGAAAGAGTAACTCATTTTGTAACTCCAGAATTGATCAGTTATTGTAATCAATGAAAAGAAAATAATTAAAATATACGTATTGAAGTTACATGTACTATATTTGTATCCAACGTACAAGGACTCTGATAATTTAAAAGTTCACAACCAATGTGAACGTAACTCAGTAGATCCTTCATTTGTCTTTGCCAGATCGCAGTCAAAAGTGCATGAATGGTAATTTTAATGCTTTGTTTCACGTAATTTGAATATTTTAGGTACTTATGAGATCCAATAGAGGTTCGATGCGATTAAGAAAAAAATGTGTACAGGTACAGGTGTACATTAACGTAGATCTGTGTGTATATTTAGCATTTAAAAGACTAAAGCAGCCAATGTGCAATGTAATATCACTTCTAAAGCACAATTGCTCAACGTAACCAGACTTGATGAAAAGTATTGTACTATAAAACCTCACAGTAGTCCTTGTCATGAAGGCTCTTTAGATAAGAGATGTCCATGCATGTGGTACACAATTATGTGCACTCAGTCGTTGTGCCTTTTATGTCTATGTAGCAGGTATCAAATCAAAGATGTAACCCGTAAGTCTTCATTGAAATGACAATCAATGTGTTTGCAACCGAATACTACTGTAATATAATGTGCATTACTACCGTATTATTTGTATACCTTAATATCCATTATCATTAATCGAAACTATGTAATTCGTTATGGAACATGTGTAC